>JABXJD010000310.1:432500-467500 GCA_013375575.1 Percina caprodes | reverse complement strand
CCTGGACAGGTGAAGCCTGGGGAACTATATCACCTGGACAGGTGAAGCCTGGGGAACTATATCACCTGGACAGGTGAAGCCTGGGGAACTATATCACCTGGACATGTGAAGCCTGGGGAACTATATCACCTGGACAGGTGAAGCCTGGGGAACTATATCACCTGGACATGTGAAGCCTGGGGAACTATATCACCTGGACAGGTGAAGCCTGGGGAACTATCACCTGGACAGGTGTGTGTCTAACGAGTCAAACTGACCAGGTCGAGGTCCGGAGTCTGTGTCAGCAGCTTCACGTAGGCGCCGCCACAGTCGATGCCCGACTGGAAGTTAACCTCGTACCTGAGAAGAGACAAAGACATGAGGACGATGAAGAGGCAGACAGGAAGGAGAGCCAGAGAGAGGAACAAAGAGAGAGAGAGAGACAGAGAGAGAGACAGAGAGAGGAACAAAGAGAGAGAGAGAGACAGAGAGAGAGACAGAGAGAGGAACAAAGAGAGAGAGAGAGACAGAGAGAGACAGAGAGACAGAGAGAGAGACAGAGAGAGACAGAGAGAGAGAGACAGAGAGAGAGACAGAGAGAGAGACAGAGACAGAGAGAGAGACAGAGACAGAGAGAGAGACAGAGAGAAAGAGACAGAGAGAGAGACAGAGAGAGGAACAAAGAGAGAGAGAGAGACAGAGAGAGAGACAGAGAGACAGAGAGAGAGAGAGAGAGAGACAGAGAGAGAGACAGAGAGAGAGACAGAGAGAGAGACAGAGAGAGAGAGAGAGAGAGACGTCTTCTTACTGGACGATGAGCGGCTTGGCGTCGAAGGTGAAAGGTCGCAGCAGCTGGGCTGAGATGGCGTGATGTTTGGCTCGAGTCTTCAGGACCAGACCTTTATCTCCGGGCAGCTTGGTGTCCTTCATCTCCTCCACCGCCCATTTACCTGTTACATCATCACCATCGTCATCATCATCATGTAAAAAACGCAGTCATGTTTTGTGTAGAAATTAAATTGTAGTTTTTCCCTTTTTCCGAAAAAAAATAATTATAATAATAATAATTGATAAAAGAACTTGTTTGTGACAAATGTAAAAAAAAAAAAAAAGACAAATGTCAAAAAGTGACAAATGTAATAAAATTAAAAAAGCTTTAAAAATTTGGGAAAAACCCACAAAGTGTGAACAAATGTCAAATAAAGTGACAAAAATGTGAAAAGATGTCGAAAAAAGTAACAAAAATCTCCCAAAAAAAAAGAAAAAGGGACAAATGTATATATTAAAATTCTCAAAAAAAATAAATTTCCCCAAAAATTTGGGGGAAAAAAACCCCAAAAAACTTCAAAAGGCTCAGAAAAAGTCGACAAATGTTGGAAAAAGTGACAAAAAAGTGATTTTCATTGAAATTTTGACTCAGAAAAACAAATTTGCAGGTCTGCGGGAAGAAGCACGAGGGATAAAAAAAAGCCCCTAAAAATAAAAAATAGAGGATGTAGTTTTCAGTTCCTCTCCGAAAAATCCGCCACGAAGACAGATCTGAACCCACCGTCATACTTTGCGATGTCTTCGTCGGTGTCGTCCTTCTTGGCGTTGGACATCACCCAGCTGAGACAAACACACGGGGACAGTTAAGACCAGAAGAGAAGCAGCTCACATCGCCACTAAAACACCAGGGAACGTCTTCTATGTTGTGATGGGAGGTGTGCTCACCCGTCTAGGGTCCCCCGGTCAAAGGACTCGGCGATGAAATGTTCCCCCATCGGCTCTGGAGCCTTGTAGATCACCTGGACGCAGACAGGTAGACAGACAGGTAGATATTTATTTATTGATGCCAAAAAAATGGGAAATGATGGTGTTACAACAGCAGGTAGATGAACAACAAGGTATTCATGACTCATTACTTCTCTTACTATCCTCATCACTATTGATCATTACTATTTAAGCAGTTCTTGTATTTTATCCTATTATTATTATTATTATTATTATTATTTAATGTACAGTACAGGCCAGAAGTTTGGACTCACCTTCATGTTTTTACTTATTCTACAGTTATTTCTGCTAATGTTTGAGTTAGAAAAGCAGAAATTAGGAATTATTGAGACTAAAATTAAAGGAATGGATGTTGATGATAATCACAGACTGGAATATGTCAACTTTTACTCTCAATACTATTTCAAAAACACTTCAATTTGGTTTCAAATGCTATAAAATTGAATAAGACGACCCAAAATTAATGAAAGTAGAGATTTGTACTTGGCAAAGAGCGTTGTGTGGAATCAATCATGTTATTTTGGGGAATTAAAAGAACATTGATATAGGACAACATGAGGACAACATGAGGACAACATGAGGACAACATGAGGACAACATGAGGACAACATGAGGAGGGCAACATGAGGACAACATGAGGAGGGCAACGTGGGGGACAACGTGGGGGACAACGTGGGGGACAACGTGGGGGCAACATAAAGACACCATGAGGGCGACATGGGGACAACACGGGGGACAACATGGGGACAACATGGGGGCAACATAAAGACACCATGAGGGCGACACGGGGACGACACGGGGACAACATGGGGGCAACATGAGGACAACATGAAGACAACATGGGTGTTAATGAAATTGAAGATGATACCTTGGGCGTAGGAGGAGTTTTCGGCGTAGGTGGAGCGTCATCCTGCATGTCCCCGTCTCCCTCCAGCTCGTCCTCGGCGCCGACCAGATCCAACTCGTCCTCCACGTCTACGTCGTCGCCCAGACCGTCCTCAATCAGGTCCTCAGCCTGAGAGACGAGGCTGAGGGACAGGAGGCCCGCGGCCAGAAGAACCAACAACCCGACCTTCTGATTCATAATCTGCAGGAGGTGGAAGCTCAGGGTTAAAAAGCATGTTTCAATAAAGTCTTCCACTGCATTAAAAGACAACCCACAGGAGGACAAGAAGAGTTATTACCCCTCGTGGTGTCTTCCCGTCAAAATCAACACTGTTGATGAAGCTTTTTAAAATCCATGTTTTTAACGTTTTTAACGTTTTTTCAACACTTTTTGACGTTTAACACTGCATAACACTAACTTATTAACTTTAGTTTTACAGTTATTTTTTGACTTTATGGTCCATAAACGTCATTTATAGGAGATTATACCTAATGTTTGAGTTAGATCAGAACAGTTAGACAAATCAACAGTGAAAACATGTTGAACTGAGACAAAAGAAGAGTTTTCTTGTAAAGCGTAACGTAAAAAATAGTTTCAATGACATTGATTGTGGTCGTAAGAACTTGATTAATTGCACAGCTCTACTTCACTGTGTGTGTGTGTGTGTGTGTGTGTGTGTGTGTCCCTCCCTCGTCTCTGTGTGTTGTGGGGTGTTGCAGTAATCCCATGGGGAGTAATCTCATTAAGGTTGCGTGTCCTGTGGGTGCTGGTTGGTCGCTGTGGTGATGGACGGTTGCCAGGTTAACAACCTTTTATATGTGTGTTTTATGTTTGAGGGACACAAAGGAGGAGGGGGGGGAGGAAGAAGAAGAAGAAGAAGACAGAGCCTCCATGAAACAGGGAACGTAAACAAGCTGTATAGGTGGTGTATGTCATCTATACGTATATATTATATGTATTTTGACCCCAAAGACAACAGGAGGGTTAAAAATCCAATATGCTAATATATATATTTAAAAAAAAACACAAGGGCGACATATGCCTCCCGATTCGCCACAATACGATATTATTGCAATTTTAATCATATTGCCATATTCTGCGATATATTGTAATTTATAACCTTTTTTCCAACTTCTAATTTTTCCCCAAAAAGAAACTTATCAACATCTGTTTCATCTAAAAATATTAATTTCTCTGTTTGTTCATCTTCAATGTTATTGCTGCAAAACGGGACAAACTGACCACCACATATATAATATATTTAATAACAGATCCATACTTGGCGCCTGTCTATTGATACAGTTAGGGTTACTGAAAATATTGCGATAGTAAGCTGTATTACCCCCGTTTCCATACTCGGCGGTTTCAGGAAGCGGGTTCTCCTCCCATGAAACCCGTTAGAAACCAGTCTGGTTATCAGCCGGAGAATCAGAGGCGCGGCAGATGTCTGCAGGCTGAACGCTCTAATATCAGATTATCTGGACCTCCAGAGGCTTCTCTGGGCGGAGAAACGCTGCTTCAGCTGGTTTCACTCCACACACACACACACACACACACACACACAAGGAACCCTAAAACCAAATAACCTTCAAACAGCCCTTTAAATTTGTGGATCCAGTATTTTTGCCCTACAAAGCTGTTGGACGCCACAAGTATACTGTACTCTCTGTTTTTGGACCCCATGAACGAACACACACACACACACACACACACACACACACACACACACACACACACACACACACACACACACACACACACACACACACACACACACACACACACACACACACACACACACACACACACACACACACACACACACACACACACACACACACACACACACACACACACACCTGTGTTGAATGTTCATGTCCATTCCCCCCCCCCACCATCTCAAGCATCTGATCATTCTCGTTGCAGCTAATTTCCTCCAAATGCCATGTGGGCACTGGCAAGACGGCTCTAATGCTAAGCTAACAGCTAGCACCATGCTGCCGAGCTGTTAACCAGGCATGCTAATCCCACAGCTAAAGTAATCTGATTTGATTAGCTGGGCGGTTTGGAGGGGGGGAGGGAAGGGGGGGGGGGGTGGGGGAGAGAGAGAGAGAGAGAGAGACACAGAGAGAGACAGAGAGACAGAGAGAGAGACAGAGAGAGAGACAGAGAGACACAGAGAGAGAGACAGAGAGACACAGAGAGAGACAGAGAGAGAGAGAGAGAGAGAGACACAGAGAGAGACAGAGAGACAGAGAGACAGAGAGACAGAGAGACAGAGAGAGACAGAGAGAGAGACAGAGAGAGACAGAGAGAGAGACAGAGAGACAGAGAGAGAGAGAGAGAGAGAGAGAGAGAGAGAGAGAGAGAGAGAGAGAGAGAGAGAGAGAGAGAGACAGAGAGAGAGAGACAGAGAGAGAGACAGAGAGAGAGACACAGAGAGAGAGACAGAGAGAGAGACACAGAGAGAGACAGAGAGAGAGACAGAGAGAGACAGAGAGAGAGACAGAGAGAGAGAGAGAGAGACAGAGAGACACAGAGAGAGAGACAGAGAGACACAGAGAGAGAGACAGAGAGACAGAGAGAGAGAGAGACACAGAGAGAGAGACAGAGAGACAGAGAGAGAGACACAGAGAGAGAGACACAGAGAGAGAGACAGAGAGAGAGAGAGACAGAGAGAGAGACAGAGAGAGAGACAGAGAGACAGAGAGAGAGAGAGAGAGAGAGAGAGAGAGAGAGACAGAGAGAGAGAGACAGAGAGAGAGACAGAGAGAGACAGAGACAGAGAGAGAGAGAGAGAGAGAGACAGAGAGAGAGAGAGAGAGAGAGACAGAGAGAGAGAGAGAGAGAGAGAGAGAGAGAGAGACAGAGAGAGAGACAGAGAGAGAGACAGAGACAGAGAGAGAGACAGAGAGAGAGACAGAGAGACAGAGAGAGACAGAGAGAGAGAGACAGAGAGAGAGACAGAGAGAGAGACAGAGAGAGAGAGAGAGAGAGAGACAGAGAGAGAGAGAGAGAGACAGAGAGAGAGACAGAGAGAGAGAGAGACAGAGAGAGACAGAGAGAGAGACAGAGAGAGAGCTGCAGGTCAACACACATTGTCTTATTACAGTTTAACATTAACGAATCAAAAGGCTCGTGTCACCCCCTTTTTCTGCATGAGCAGTGATTGACATGCAGTTAGCCACGCCCGGCTCTCTGGCCCTGATTGGTGCATCTGAACAGGAAGTAGTAGATTTCTGCAGATCCCTCTACAGGCTGTAGGTGGCGCCAGAGGAGCCGACCCGCTTCATGTAGTTCTACTGGAACACGGGTCGGTTCAGGTTTTACGTACTGCACCTTTAACTCAGTTACTACCCCGTCAGCCAGGACGAGTTACTCTACAACCCCCCGTTAACTCCTAATGAGTCACCCATCGGTCCCTCTACACCACATGATCAACGGGTGGTGTCAAAAGACGCCTTCATCTCTTTTTAAGCCAAGTATTCCCTTTTTATCTCCTTCTGAAGCTAACTGTCTCCTTTTATAAGGTAACTATTCTCTTTTTATCTCCTTTTTAAACTAACTATTGTCTTTTTAAGCCAAGTATTCCCTTTTTATCTCCTTTTTTAAGACAAGTATTCCCTTTTTATCTCCTTTTTAAGCCAACTATCTCCTTTTTAAGCCAAGTATTCTCTTTTTATCTCCTTTTTAAGCCAATTATTCTCTTTTTATCTCCTTTTTAAGCCAACTATTCTCTTTTCATCTCCTTTTTAGGCCATCTATCTTCTTTTTAAGCTAACTGTTCTTTTTATCTCCTTTTTAAGCCAAGTATTCCCTTTTTATCTCCTTCTGAAGCTAACTATCTCCTTTTTAAGCTAACAATTCTCTTTTCATCTCCTTTTTAAGCCAAGTATTCTATTTTTATCTCCTTTTTAAGCCAACTATCTCCTTTTAAAGCCAACTATCTCCTTTTTAAGCCAACTATCTCCTTTTTAAGCTAACTATTCTCTTTTTTATCTCCTTTTTAAGCTAACAATTCTCTTTTCATCTCCTTTTTAAGGCAAGTATTCTCTTTTTATCTCCTTTTTAAGCTAACAATTCTCTTTTCATCTCCTTTTTAAGGCAAGTATTCTCTTTTTATGCCAACTATCTCCTTTTTAAGCCAACTATCTCCTTTTTAAGATAACTATTCTCTTTTTATCTCCTTTTTAAGCCAACTATTTTCTTTTTATCTCCTTTTTAAGCTAACTATCTCCTTTTTAAGCCAAGTATTCTCCTTTTATCTCCTTTTTAAGCCATTTTAAGCCAAGTATTCTCTTTTTATCTCGTGAACTGAAGAAGCTCAAAGAGGAAACTTACAGACATCCAACTACGACGTTAGATCTGAAGAGATCTAGAAATGTCTTTTAGTTTCCTTCCTGTAGCCGAGGGCGCTGCACCTACAGCTCATAACGGCGGGGAAACCCTCCTGATGGAGTCTGTGTTTCCAGTTAATCGGGTGGGGAAGTGTAAGCTCCCCCACCACCACCACCCCCCATTGCTCTGAATCCCAAAAGAGAAACCTGCAGGTTGAACCGGTCCGTGTGCGGTAGCCTCCCCTGAGAGACCGGATCCACAACAAACACTAATGACTCTTTATAGATGCAGGCGTGCTCCAGAGACGGTCATGTGACCTGGGCTCACTAAAATAATATGATGAGAATTTCATTTTCAACAGAAAAAATATTCTTTTTGCCCCAAAGTCAATTTTTAACGCCCCTAAAAAATGTATTTTAAAAGTCAAAAATTGTCAGGGCGAAAAAAGCGTCAAAAAGTTAAAATATTAATAGCAATATCGACCCAACGGAGACGCTAACGTCCCGATTACGACTCAAACAGGACAAATATCGACCCAACGGAGACGCCAACGTAATTAATAATATTAATTATAATAATATTTAATAATAATAATAAATTCAATAATAAATAATATTTAATAATAATAATAAATTCAATAATAATAAATATAATAATATTTAATAATAATAATAAATTAAATAATAATAATAAATATAATAATATTTAATAATAATAATAAATTCAATAATAATATTAATAAATATAATAATATTTAATATTAATAATAATAAGGCGGGTTTATGAGTCATGATGTGAGAGGTTGTGTGTCGTCTGGAGGTTTGTTGTTGACACACAAAGCTCCAAGTTTTCTGAATCATCTGCACACTTCCTCGTTTTTAAAGTGTAAACAGAGAAAAACAACGCCCCCCCCGGAAATGTCACGCCAGACGTCCCGTAATACTGCAGATATATAAATACAGTAATACACACACACACACCAACACACCATCGCGGCGTAGGCTCAGTCACAGACCGACTGTTATTCAACTTATAATATTATGTATATTTTACTATTATATTATGTTATTTTATGTCGTTTTTTCAACATTTCTGTCACTTTTTCAATGTTGTGGGTGCTTTTATTTTATGTTTTTGGTGTCCCCCAGGTTGATATTTTTTTAATGTTTAATGACATTTTCATGACTTTTTTCCAAGGGCAACGTGAGGTCAAATGAAAACATTTAACATTACGGCTTTTATTTTGAAAATCAAACACGGAGCAGATTCCATAAATTAGATGATTTGCAGCTTTTCTCGGTCTTATATCGATGTAACTGGATATATTTGGGGAGGGGGGGGGGATTGGACATACTGGAAGGTATGGAGGATTTTACATTTCATCCATTTTTATAAAAGTGAATGATTAATGAATTTATAGCCTATTTAAGACAGCTGACAGATTGTAAATAATCATTATTTATTGCCACTTAAAATATCGCGATACTATGCTGTATTAATTTCCCCCCCCACACCCCTAGTAAGCATCCATAAAAAATACAGGCACATTATATTTGGCATCTTATCATCTTCTTCTGCTTATTCATTATTACTCTTCACCATTACAACGCCTTAATTATATAAATAGTGTCCCATAAAATTCCTTTAACCATGTAAATACCTCACATATCCACTCCTTATATTTCTACTCTTATATTTCTATACTTTCTACGCTGTATTTCTATACTTCGTGCAACTTTAACACAGAATTTCCTTCGCGATCAATAAAGTATTTTACTGTCAATTTTGTATCTTACAAATTTTAAATAAAGTTGCGTTTGAAGTGATATTCAGTTATGCATATTTTGACGAAGCTAACATGCTAACTGACACACTCATTCATTGTTTTAATAACAGCTCGTCTTTCACGCCACTTTATCTCAACATTTTAAGAGACATTCGTGTTAATCATCGCTTCATTAATCTCTTCTAAGAGTCCTCGAGCAACAACCGTTGTCCGTTACGAACTCCGTCTGATTTAGCTAGCTTAGCGTTAGCTTGATTCACGAAAACGAAGCGGAACTTCATCTTTATTGCATCAATAATCACAAGTATGCTTTTATCTATTCACGTAAACGGATAACGGACTCACTTACATCGCTAAATACGTTATTATCTGAGTGAATTACATGTTAGTAAAAGCCAACGCAGCAGGCTAACAAGCTAGCTGGTTCACCTGTAGTTTAATAGCCCCAGTTAGCCACTCAGCCTAATGCTAACAGCATGCTAAAGCTTCGTTTTTAACGGCTAAAAACGCACTATTTTTTACTGATAGCGTACACAGAGTACACATAAGCCGACGTTTGTCAGAAAACGGTACTCTCCCGCTGTGTTTCCCCGTAAAAAGTGCCGTTAATTGGTCTCTTAACTCACCTCCGGCTCTCAGATGTGACCGCCTGGGAACTACTGAGGAGCGTCACATGGAATCTTGGAGGGCAGAGCCCGCCCCCGCCTTCTCGCCGCTGATTGGTTAAAAAGAGGGGATTTTTGACGTTTCCTGTCAACTGTCAACAGTTGATTGGTCGAAGGGAAATCTCTGTCGGACTGGACAGTTCCCGCCCCCCTGGAGCTGAACCTCGTGGACAGCGCTGATTGGTCGAGCAGTCAGGACAAGTGAGCGCTGATTGGATAGGGCGAAACTGGAGAAAAGGCCTGTTAGATGAATCTTAATACATCCGAGAAGGAAGGAGAGAGATTATTATTTGGGGAGAAGCTAGATCCTGATTGGCTGAGATAAAAGAAGTACACATCAACAGAAGAAGAACATGTATCTCCATACTTCATTTTGGACTCGATCGAATGAAATATTAAAGACATATTGTACTATATATATATATATATATATATATATATATATATATATATATATATATATATATATATATATATATACATACTAAAACTAATCATAACATCTAAAGTTGACTTGAAGTGTGTGTGTGTGTGGGGGGGGACTGGGGAGTGTGTGTGTGTATACTGTGTGTGTGTATGTGTGTGTGTGGGGGTTGTGTGTGTGTGGGGGACTGGGGAGTGTGTGTGTATAGTGTGTGTGTGTGTATGTGTGGGGGATTGTGTATATATGTATGTGGGGAATGTGTGTGTGGGGGGGACTGGGGAGTGTGTGTGTGTGTGTGTGTGTGTGTGTGTGGGGGAGGACTAAGGTGTGTGTGTGTGTGTGTGTGTGTGTGTGGGGGAGGACTAAGGAGTGTGTGTGTGTGTGTGTGTGTGTGTGGGAGGACTAAGGTGTGTGTGTGGGGGACTGGGGAGTGTGTGTGTGTGGGAGGACTAAGGAGTGTGTGTGTGTGTGTGTGTGTGTGTGTGTGGGGGAGGACTAAGGAGTGTGTGTGTGTGTGTGTGTGTGTATGTGTGGGAGGACTAAGGTGTGTGTGTGGGGACTGGGGAGTGTGTGTGTGTGTGTGTGTGTGTGTGTGTGTGTGTGTGGGAGGACTGGGGAGTGTGCGTGCACTTGTGTGTGTGCTTGTTTAACTATATTCGTGGGGTCCAAAAACCGGGAGTCCAGTATACTTGTGGGGTCCTGACAGCTTTGTGGGGCCAAAATGCCGGACCCCCCCCCCCCCATCTTTAAAGGGCTGTTTGAGGGTTAAGACTTGGTTTTAGGATTAGAGTTAGAATCAGGTTATATGGTAACGGTGAGGGTAAGGATTAAGGGTTAGGCATTTAGTTGTCATGGTTACGGTGAGGGTAAGGGTTAAGGGTTAGGCATTTAGTTGTCATGGTTACGGTGACCCGGGGGTGTATACACACACATACCTGGACACTTGAACTGCTCTTAACTAATAATTGATGGTAAATGTCTTTTTAGGTGTTATTGTTATCTTTATTCTGTCTTCTTTCTCTCTATACTGTATTTTGCTGCTGGAAACTTCCATTTCCTCCCAGAAGGACTAATAAGAGTCTCCCAGTGTCCAGTGTCCCCCTTAGAAACATGGCTCCATTTAGACCCAAGGACCCTGGCTGCTCCCCGTATTGACCCGTTAGACCGGGACGTGGAGGAGCGTGATGTCGGCTGCATGGCGGCCAGACGTCCGTCTGTTAGAGCTGTAAATGTGGTCTTGGTATTTCTACTTATTGTTTGTTTCATTATAAGATTTCTTGATTAAGGGAATGCATTGTGTCAATGACGGGTCCCCACAAAGATAGTACCACAAACTTGTGTGTGTGTGCGTGCATGTGTGTGAGTGTGTGTCCTGTTCTTTCTGACCACGGTGTGTGTGCGTGTGTGTGCATGTGTGTCTCTCCCTTGTTCTTTCTGACCAAGGTGTGTGTGTGTGTGTGTGTGTGTGTGTGTGTGAGTGTGTGTCCTGTTCTTTCTGACCACGGTGTGTGTGTGTGTATGAGTGTGTGTGTGTGTGTATGGTGTGTGTGTGTGTGTGTGTGTGTGTATGGTGTGTGTGTGTATATATGAGTGTGTGTGTGTATGTGTGTGTGTGTATGGTGTGTGTGTATGGTGTGTGTGTGTGTGTGTTTCATGTTCATGTTGAACCAGTACACGAGTTGGGGAATCTAAATATTTCCCTTAATGTTGAACTGCTCCTTTAATTCTCTCAGCGTCTCTTTGTTATCAACGTCAACCTGTTAGAAACACTTTCATTAAAGTAGCTTCAGCTTGGGATCAGCTGCCATGACACTTGATTGCGCCCATCAGACGTCTCCAGGCAGGGCTGACGTACTCGAGTCCGGACTCGGACTCCATCGTCTCGGACTCGTTGGTATTTGGACTCAGACTCCATCGTCTTGGACTTGTTGGTATTTGGACTCAGACTCAGACTCCATCGTCTCGGACTCGTTGGTATTTGGACTCAGACTCGGATTCCATCGACTTGGACTCGTTGGTATTTGGACTCAGACTCGGACTCCATCGACTCGGACTCGTTGGTATTTGGACTCGGACTCCATCGACTCGGACTCGTTGGTATTTGGACTCGGACTCCATCGACTCGGACTCGTTGGTATTTGGACTCGGACTCCATCGACTCGGACTCGTTGGTATTTGGACTCGGACTCCATCGACTCGGACTCGTTGGTATTTGGACTCGGACTCCATCGACTCGGACTCGTTGGTATTTGGACTCGGACTCCATCGACTCGGACTCGTTGGTATTTGGACTCGGACTCCATCGTCTCGGACTCGTTGGTATTTGGACTCAGACTCCATCGTCTCGGACTCGTTGGTATTTGAACTCAGACTCCATCGTCTCGGACTCCATCGTCTCGGACTCGTTGGTATTTGGACTCAGACTCCATCGTCTCGGACTCGTTGGTATTTGGACTCAGACTCCATCGTCTTGGACTCGTTGGTATTTGGACTCAGACTCCATCGTCTTGGACTTGTTGGTATTTGGACTCAGACTCAGACTCCATCGTCTTGGACTTGTTGGTATTTGGACTCAGACTCCATTGTCTTGGACTTGTTGGTATTTGGACTCAGACTCAGACTCCATCGTCTCGGACTCGTTGGTATTTGGACTCAGACTCCATTGTCTCGGACTCGTTGGTATTTGGACTCAGACTCGGACTCCATTGTCTCGGACTCGTTCGTATTTGGACTCAGACTGCATCGTCTCGGACTCGTTGGTATTTGGACTCAGACTCCATCGTCTCGGACTCGTTGGTATTTGGACTCAGACTCCATCGTCTCGGACTCGTTGGTATTTGGACTCAGACTCCATCGACTCGGACTCGTTGGTATTTGGACTCAGACTCCATCGACTCGGACTCGTTGGTATTTGGACTCAGACTCCATCGTCTCGGACTCGTTGGTATTTGGACTCAGACTCCATTGACTCGGACTCGTTGGTATTTGGACTCAGACTCCATTGTCTCGGACTCGTTGGTATTTGGACTCAGACTCGGACTCCATTGTCTCGGACTCGTTCGTATTTGGACTCAGACTGCATCGTCTCGGACTCGTTGGTATTTGGACTCAGACTCCATCGTCTCGGACTCGTTGGTATTTGGACTCAGACTCCATCGACTCGGACTCGTTGGTATTTGGACTCAGACTCCATCGTCTCGGACTCGTTGGTATTTGGACTCAGACTCCATCGTCTTGGACTCGTTGGTATTTGAACTCAGACTCCATCGTCTCGGACTCGTTGGTATTTGGACTCAGACTCCATCGACTCGGACTCGTTGGTATTTGGACTCAGACTCCATCGTCTCGGACTCGTTGGTATTTGGACTCAGACTCCATCGTCTCGGACTCGTTGGTATTTGAACTCAGACTCCATCGTCTCGGACTCGTTGGTATTTGGACTCAGACTCCATCGACTCGGACTCGTTGGTATTTGGACTCAGACTCCATCGTCTTGGACTCGTTGGTATTTGGACTCAGACTCCATTGTCTCGGACTCGTTGGTATTTGGACTCAGACTCGGACTCCATTGTCTCGGACTCGTTCGTATTTGGACTCAGACTGCATCGTCTCGGACTCGTTGGTATTTGGACTCAGACTCCATCGTCTTGGACTCGTTGGTATTTGAACTCAGACTCCATCGTCTTGGACTCGTTGGTATTTGAACTCAGACTCCATCGTCTCGGACTCCATCGACTCGGACTCGTTGGTATTTGAACTCAGACTCCATCGACTCGGACTCGTTGGTATTTGGACTCAGACTCCATCGACTCGGACTCGTTGGTATTTGGACTCAGACTCCATCGACTCGGACTCGTTGGTATTTGGACTCAGACTCCATCGTCTCGGACTCGTTGGTATTTGGACTCAGACTCCATCGACTCGGACTCGTTGGTATTTGGACTCAGACTCCATCGACTCGGACTCGTTGGTATTTGGACTCAGACTCCATCGTCTCGGACTCGTTGGTATTTGGACTCAGACTCCATCGACTCGGACTCGTTGGTATTTGGACTCAGACTCCATCGACTCGGACTCGTTGGTATTTGGACTCAGACTCCATTGTCTCGGACTCGTTGGTATTTGGACTCAGACTCGGACTCCATTGTCTCGGACTCGTTCGTATTTGGACTCAGACTGCATCGTCTTGGACTCGTTGGTATTTGGACTCAGACTCCATCGTCTCGGACTCGTTGGTATTTGGACTCAGACTCCATCGTCTTGGACTCGTTGGTATTTGAACTCAGACTCCATCGTCTCGGACTCCATCGACTCGGACTCGTTGGTATTTGAACTCAGACTCCATCGACTCGGACTCGTTGGTATTTGGACTCAGACTCCATCGACTCGGACTCGTTGGTATTTGGACTCAGACTCCATCGACTCGGACTCGTTGGTATTTGGACTCAGACTCCATCGTCTCGGACTCGTTGGTATTTGGACTCAGACTCCATCGACTCGGACTCGTTGGTATTTGGACTCAGACTCCATCGACTCGGACTCGTTGGTATTTGGACTCAGACTCGGACTCCATTGTCTCGGACTCGTTCGTATTTGGACTCAGACTGCATCGTCTCGGACTCGTTGGTATTTGGACTCAGACTCCATCGTCTCGGACTCGTTGGTATTTGGACTCAGACTCCATCGTCTTGGACTCGTTGGTATTTGAACTCAGACTCCATCGTCTCGGACTCCATCGACTCGGACTCGTTGGTATTTGAACTCAGACTCCATTGACTCGGACTCGTTGGTATTTGGACTCAGACTCCATCGACTCGGACTCGTTGGTATTTGGACTCAGACTCCATCGTCTCGGACTCGTTGGTATTTGGACTCAGACTCCATCGACTCGGACTCGTTGGTATTTGGACTCAGACTCCATCGACTCGGACTCGTTGGTATTTGGAATTGGTATTCTGGTACAAGCTCAAAATACAAATATGACCCTGAACATGAGCAGAATTTGGGCGCTTTAACACACACGTGGTGTGTTCAGGGACACGTGGTGTGTTCAGGGACACGTGGTGTGTTCAGGGACACATGTGGTGTGTTCAGGGACACGTGGTGTGTTCAGGGACACGTGGTGTGTTCAGGGACACGTGGTGTGTTCAGGGACACATGTGGTGTGTTCAGGGACACATGGTAACATTTCACACAATAGATGTGTGAGCCATTTTAACACGGACATTGTTTCAGGTTACACACGTGTGTGTATTTATTTCCAGTAAATAACACTTCTAAGGAAATAATTACACATTATGTTAAAATCTGCACGTGTCAAAATGCAATCAACAGTCACATGTGTTGTTTTTTGTCTCTTTTTTTGTGTAATGTCATAAAAATTAGAGTTAGTGACCATGAATTTTTTTAAAAAGCGTTGAAAAAAGTGGAAAAAAAACCTCGGAAGAAACAAAAAAAAGCGGCAAAAATTGCTGAAAAAAAAACCCATTTATTTTTGTAAACACTACAAAAAGAGTTCTGCTAAAAATTACACAATTTCATGACATTGCACGTCTCTTTTTTTGTGTAATGTCATAAAAATTAGGGTTATTGACCATGAATTCTTTTTAAAAATCGTTGAAAAAAACCTCAGAAAATAAACAAAAAGCGGAAACAATTGCTGAAAAAAAACGTTGCCAAGTACAAATCTTTCATTAATTTTGGGGCGTCTTATTCAATTTTATAGCATTTGAAACCAAATTGAAGTGTTTTTGAAATAGTATTGAGAGTAAAAGTTGACATATTCCAGTCTGTGATTATCATCAACATCCATTCCTTTAATTTTAGTCTCAATAATTCCTAATTTCTGCTTTTCTAACTCAAACATTAGGTATAATTTCCTATAAATGAGGTTTATTGACCATAAATTCCAAAAATAACTAAAACTAAAGTTAATAAGTTAGTGTTACGTAGTGTTAAATGTCAAAAGTGTTGACAAAAATTGACAAAAACGTAAGAAAAAGTTAAAAACATCGATGAAAACATCAACAAAAGTGTTGATTTTCAATTTTGACGTGAAGACAACACGAGGGTTAAGGTATATATATATATATATATATATATATATATATATATATATATATATATATATATATATATATATATATATAGACAAAATGGCTCCCGTCTCCCATCACATGATCACTATGGGACAACTTGTAATAGAGCTCATGTATGACGATGCAGATGCAGCTTTTATTGCCCCCGGCACCGCTGCGAGACTCTTTTTTGGGACATGTCTCTCTGTCTGAGCGTCTTCCATTGTCTCCCAGGACGTCCCACGGCTTGTCCTAACCTTTGTCGGCCATTTCCTTCACGAGTTCCTGATCAATTAAACCCTGAAAGTCTCTCGTCTCCTCGTCCGTCCTCGTCCATCTGTCCCCCATGTGTGAGACAGAGAGGAAATACTGGGGGACATGAACTACAACTTCTTCTTCTGCGTTTTGTGGCGGGTTGCAACCATAAAATGACCTAAAACTTAACCAACTCATTATTTATTCAGTAAATAAGGTTTCCATCAGCGTTTATCACAGAAGAAGAAAATCATCCAGATAAAATCACATGAGACGAACGCATTTCATTTGATTTTCATCAAATTACATCAAATTTTACTGTTTCCAGAAGGCGTTTTTCATTCAATATCACTTCATTCAGATAAACCGTGTGGATGGAGACACAGCTAGATGGTAGAAAGGTCTGAATGTCTGCAGACAGAAAGAAACCTTTGAGTCTTTGAGTCTTTGAAGCAGCAGCATTTCCAGTGTGTTTCTACATTTCCTGTATGTACACATAAATACACATTCTTAAATACAACATCATCTTAACTTCTCTCTCTGTCTGTGTGATGTGTGTTTTCCAGTCTGTGGTCGGCCCGGCCCTGCAGCGGCGTGGTGCGGCCAGGCGGCGGCGCCGTGGCACCGCGGTGAGGATCTGGGGGGGCGGGACGGCGGCCGGCGAGCCTCCGGGTCAGCTCGGCTGGACGCTCGGAGGGGCTGAGGTATCGCTGAGGGGGGAGGAGGAGGAGCTTCACTCGGCTTTCTTTATGAAGATCTGAGACAGGTGAGAGCACAGAAACCATAGCAACCGGTGAGGATGCAACACATTTATGGTATAAAATGAGTAAAGACGACAAGATTTGGGAAATATTTGTGCATACATTAAATGATCCTTCTTTAAGTTATTATAATACTCTATTCTGATTATTTTTTACACCAGAATTTTGTTTTAATTTTATTTATTTTTTATTATTTTTATTATTAATATTATTATAATTTTTATTTTTTAATATATATATATATATATTTATTATATATACATATATACATATATATATATATAAATAAATAATTAATTTATTTGTAATATATATATTAAAAATAAATTAAAAATAAAAGAAATCGTGTTAAAAAATAGATTATTAAATTAAATTATTAAAACAACATGACAGAATAATCCCTGACACAGGACATGAGAGACTAATTTATAAAAATAATTTAGATTAAAAAAAGAATTAAAAATTATAAACTGTAAAATAAATACATGTATAGTATAAATAATAATAAGTGTGAAACTACTGAGCATACATACAGTTCTACATATGTAGATACAATAAATACAAAAAGCATTATTAACTGCTATAAACTAGAGAAATACAATGATCCATAATCTATTTTATTTTAAGACTATTTTTTGGGGCTTTTCCCTTTATTAGTGACAGTGGATAGATGGGGGGGGGTCATTGGGTGAGACCAGATGTCAGCTGCTCAGCTAGACTTAGACTTCTCTGTATTTCCTTTATTATTAGATAAGCGGACCAGTGCCCTGAAGCATCTCTCCTGCTACCGATCCACACTTTGTACTTTGGTCCGTACGGGGACTTGAACCAGCGACCCTCCGGTCCCAACTCCCTACGGACTGAGCTACTGCCCCCCCCTTAAGGACCTTATTGTGCGGAAGGCAGGGCAGATGCTAGGTGACCCTGTTAACTCTCTAATAATAATAATTATAATAATAAATGTATTTATAGAGCGCTTTCCATCAAAGTGCTTAACATAAAGAATACAATCAAAATACAACCAGTACAATAAAAACTCTAAATCGAGACAGCAAAAAGTAAATACCACTATACAAAGACATCAAAGATAAATGACGCAGGACGCAGATCTGCTCGACATGGTCCAACTAAGATATCGGGGGCAAACAGCCAGCTTTAACGAGTCTTCTGGTCTTTCAGCAATTAGACTGCTGACCTGATTGGTGCAGCTGTCCTCTAGCCCCGCCTATATCACATACTCTTATGTGATTGGTGCAGCTGGCCTCTAGCCCCGCCTATATCAGATACATTGATGTGATTGGTGCAGCTGGCCTCTAGCCCCGCCTATATCAGATACATTGATGTGATTGGTGCAGCTGGCCTCTGATATAATATATTCAGTTCTCCCTGCAGAAATCTGTCTAAACGATCAAAGAGCCTCTCTAAACCCAGACTAATTACCATGGAGACTTTCTCACAGCCGCCCTCAAAGGGAGGTCAAAGGTCAGCGGTCGGGAGGTCACACTTGACATTCCCATGATGCCACAGTGAAATAATCCTTTACCACTCTTAGAGACTCTTACAGATTAAAGGGTAACTTTGTTTTTTTCAACCTGGACTCTATGTTCCCAAGTTTCTGTTTCCAGCAGGTTCCGGTTCTGCAGAAACTTAATGTTTTTGATTGAACGTGGGGACAGACCTGATCTGTACGGGACACATATGGACTAGACAAATTCAGACAACTGAACAACACTACAGTTTCGGCACATGAGGACAGAGACATATATACAAGACATCAGCATGTAGACAAATACAGACAGTACAAACAAGGCTTGGACAATACATGTCCACAATACGAGACAACGTGTCCGGACGCTCGTGTTATTCAACGTGAGTTATTGCGGCTCACATGGTTTTATGGTTTATTTTTTATTCTCACCTCGCTGAGGATCACCCAGACCGGGGAGTCCGTCAGAACGGACAGACGCATGGCCTCCAGGGGCCCGAAGCTGGCGTCCACCTCCCCCTCCGCGATACCGTTCTTAAACGTCCCTGGAAGACAAACAATACAGTCAACACACAGGGTTTCTGGGTCACATTTAAGCTTTTTTTGGGGCATTCTAGGCATTTATTGACAGGACAGCTGAAGACATGAAAGGAGAGAGAGAGGAGGGGCTGACATGCAGCAAAAGGCCGCAGGTCGGAGTCGAAACCTGGCCCGGTGCATCGGCATATATGGTATATATGGTATATGGTATATATGGTATATATGGTATATATGGTATATGGTATATATGGTATATATGGGCGCCAGCTCTACCAACTGAGCTACCTGGGCGTCTCAACCTCATTTATAGGAAATTATACCTGATGTTTGAGTAAGAAAAGCAGAAATTAGGAATTATTGAGACTAAAATTAAAGGAATGGATGTTGATGATAATCACAGACTGGAATATGTCAACTTTTACTCTCAATACTATTTCAAAAACACTTCAATTTGGTTTCAAATGCTATAAAATTGAATAAGACGCCCCAAAATTAATGAAAGTAGAGATTTGTACTTGGCAAAGAGCGTTGTGTGGAATCAATCATGTTATTTTGGGGAGTTAAAAAGGACACTGATATAGGACAACATGGGGACAACATGAGGACAACATGAGGACAACATGAAGACAACATGAGGACAACATGGGGACAACATGAGGACAACATGAGGACAACATGAAGACAACATGAAGACAACATGAGGACAACATGAGGACAACATGGGGACAACATGAGGACAACATGAAGACAACATGGGGGCAACATGAAGACAACATGGGGGCAACATGAGGACAACATGAGGACAACATGAAGACAACATGAGGACAACATGGGGACAACATGGGGACAACATGAGGACAACATGAGGGCAACATGAGGATTATGAAGGAAAGAACAAATGAAAGAGGAACACATGAACGACAGTCAGGCAGTTTGTTGCTGAGAGGCACTTGGGCGGCCGCTGTGGGTTTTTAACCTGCGGCGTCTCGTCACTCACCGATTCTGATGAATCCATCTTCTGTCCGATGGTACTTTGGTGTCTTCTCCCTCCCGTCTGTCAAGGCCTCTTTCTCTGCCTGAATATTCTGCAAACACACAAACACAATCCAACGTGTGAAAGCAACTTATTCTCCCAAATAACATCAAACACTCCGGCTGCATTCATACTGATGCTATGTACTACTGTTAGTAGCAGTGCTTCGGCTGTGTGTACTTCCACCCAATATAGTCCCAAGTCAATATCGGCCCAGGAAACCGTCTTAATCTGCATTGTTACTTGTACTATTTGTACTTTGTACTATTTGTAGAAGTAATTAGGTTTGTTTTAGTTGTTGTTGGCTCACTTTTAATCACAACATGCTAACCGGCGACATAGGATTCCATTCATCATGCTAAGCTAAGCTAGCGGCGGCACTGCCGGACCAGTAGCAGTAGATCAGTCTGTAGGGAGTTGTGTTGGGAACCGCTGGTTCAAGTCCTCATTCGGACTAAAGTATGGTGGTCGACTGGTAGCTGAGAGGTGACAGTTCACTTCCAGGTGTGTGTGTGTGTGTGTGTGTGTGTGTGTGTGTGTGTGTGTGTGTTTCAGGCCTGTGTGTAGTGATTTCTAACAAACCAGAGTGTAAATTGTAATTTCCCTACTGGGAATCAATGAACAGCAACTATTAAAAAAGCGATGGTCGAGCAACAGACGCAACACATAAACAGTTTCTTAGTAACGTAAAGATTCAAAGACTCACGTCGAACGGCAGAACCTCCACCGATGTGTTGAAGAGTTTGTCTCCTGGGTGTTCGATGTTCCCGCTCCGAAAGAAATACCTGAGAGAGAAACACAAGGTTGGATATATACATTTATCCATCCATCCATCTTCATCCGCTTATCTGGTATCGGAGATACATATATGAACAAGAACTTGTTATATAAAATAATCGAAAACTGGCAATACGTTGATTTAAATCATCAATATAGATACTTTACTGTAGTCTGGATTAACAGAGATACAATTAATGACTACGTGTGTGTATGTGTGTGTGCAATTGTGTGTGTGTGTGTGTGTATTGCTACAAAAAAAAAAAATAGCGATACAAGGCTGTATCAATTTGGTAACCACCCTGGTGCCCCCTGGTTACCACCCCCTGGTTACCACCCTGGTACCTCCTGGTTACCACCCCTGGTTACCACCCCTGGTTACCACCCTGGTACCTCCTGGTTACCACCCCCTGGTTACCACCCTGGTACATCCTGGTTACCACCCCCTGGTTACCACCCCCTGGTTACCACCCTGGTACCTCCTGGTGACCACCCCCTGGTTACCACCCTGGTACCTCCTGGTTACCACCCTGGTACCTCCTGGTTACCACCCCCTGGTTACCACCCTGGTGCCCCCTGGTTACCACCCCCTGGTAACCACCCTGGTACCTCCTGGTTACCACTCCCTGGTAACCACCCTGGTGCCCCCTGGTTACCACCCCCTGGTTACCACCCTGGTACCTCCTGGTTACCACCCCCTGGTTACCACCCTGGTACCTCCTGGTTACCACCCCCTGGTTACCACCCCCTGGTTACCACCCCCTGGTTACCACCCCCTGGTTACCACCCTGGTACCCACCCCCTGGTTACCACCCTGGTACCTCCTGGTTACCACCCCCTGGTTACCACCCTGGTGCCCCCTGGTAGTCCTCACCTCTCGATGCGGACAGGTGTGAAGAAGCGTATCCGTATGAAGTCCCCTGCTACAGGTGTGAAGGCCCAGAAGAAGTCCTCCCCCAGGTAGGCCTTCTCCAGGGTGAAGTGCTGGTAGGTCTTCAGGCTGGTGGTCACCTCGGCCAGCGGGTTGGCGTGGCCCTTATGGAGGGTCTGCTTTCCAAAGTCCTTATCCTGGAGGAAGACATGGAGTTTGTTGGGTTTGAATGTAAGTGCTTCTCATACACAGGAGCTCTTTCAGTGCAAGACTCATTCCCCCACAATGCACCACAGAGCGCCACAGGACGTCATTCCTGCCTGTGGCCATCAAACTCCCTCCTGACAAAGATACAGCTGCTGTGACATCTGACACCATATCTTTTCATCTATATCTTTGTTATCTATTCTATGGATTTACACATGGACATTTTCATTATTTGAAATAAAATTCAGTCATCACAGCTCATAAACAGATTATAGATACACAATTACAACTGATAATAAAGTGATAATTACATACACATAACACATGAAGAGAAAAAATTAAAAAATAATCAAATTTTAAATAAAAGTGTGCCAGACTTATCTGACACCATATATTTCTCTTATCTCTCTCTCTCTCTCTCTCTCTCTCTCTCTCTCTCTCTCTCTCTATATATATATCTCCTTCTATCTAGCATGGAGGTTTCCAACTGTATTCCATCTACTCTAAGGATCTTCCACTGAAGGCTTAGTTTGAGGTAACACGATCCCACAGCTGAGAATAGATCGGTATGTGTAAAACAAAACTAGTAGAAGGGTCTCACAAATAAGGAGTTGTTTCAAAGGTAACCATGGTAACCATGTTTCACAGAAATAAATTAACTGACCAGTGCAGGACAAGAAGACTAGAAGAAATGCAGTTAGTCTGATGTTCACAGAGACACTTTGGGTATGTGTGTGTGTGTGTGTGTGTGTGTGTGTGTGTGTGTGTGTGTGTGTGTGCGTATGTGCGTGTGTGTACCCACGGTTATCTTCCTTGTTCAATAACTGAATAAAGCTGCATTTAATCTAAAAGTATTGGACTCGTCATGTGTGCAGTCTCCATCTCCATCATTTCTGGTCATGATTCCCAGATATCAGGTAGCATGAGTCAGACTCTCAACAACAATACTAACATGACCCCCCCCCCCCCATGCAATGAGCAAAACATAATCCGAACCCTTAGTCATCCGAGAGACTACCGACCGACTTTTACCGATGACTCATTGCTTTGACACACTGAGCTGCTCTCTCAGCTCCTTTTCCATTTGAGTTCTTATAAAGCTTTACTAGTCTCAACGACTACTAAAGATCTGTAACATAGTACAGGAACCTGCTCATCACACACACACACACACACACACACACACACACACACCTCCTCATCAGATACAAACACACACGCACACACCTGCTCATCACATACACATCTACAACTCGGGGTTCTCTGTCTTGCCCAAGGACACTTCGACCTGGGACTGCAGGGCCAGGGATCGAACCCCCAACCGCTCTACCACTGAGCCACAGCCACTCCTGTGCATGCTGTCCCAGAAATGCTTGTTACTAACGTAGTTCTGGGCAGTTTACTCCCCAGAGTACTTATGTTTTCTTTTCACCCAGCATGTTTCCTTGGTCTCCCTTGGTTACAGCTGTCGCCGTGGTCCTGCTGCACCCCCGGCTACACCCTGCTGTGTCCTGCAGTGTTCTGCTGAACCCTGCTGCATCCCGCTACGTCCACCTATGCTCTGTACGTACATGCTTGTATGTATGTACGCATACATGCATGCATGCATACTGTACATACATACATACAAGCATAAATGCATACATACATACATACTGTACATACATCCATGCATACATACATGCATACGTACATGCATGTGTGGGGAAAGTAATTACATTTACATGCTGTGAATCGTTTTTCGAATCAAAAATCGATATTAAATCAAATCGTGACATTGTCTGAATCGTACCCCTGCTTGCTGAGGGTTGAGAGGATGTTGGTCTGCACTGTTATTGTCATTTCCAGCCAACTTTATGACCTCCGCATACACAGAGTTTGTGTTTATACGATGTGACTTTTCCAGAGAAGTTTCTCCCATTTTAACTAATCTATCGCCTTAACTCTCTAAAAGGAGAATAAATCCCACTTCCACTTTAATTCTTTCAATTTGAGTTTGTTTTTTTAAAACCAGGGCTGGCGTGTTCAGGCTGGGGGGGTAATAGCTGTGTTTAGCCTCCGTCTGTGAACGGCTCCATGCGGGTGGGACTCCGAGTTCAATCTCCCTGCGAGGGGGCGCTGGTCCGAGACGGGCGGATCAATACCCAATCGGTGGGAGCAGATTGCAGCTCCATTTACAGTACGCCACTGTTTTTACAGCCGCTAACATCCTTTGGGAAAACATGATTGTAGTAATGTCATAATTTGTTTTGACACGTTTTTTTCTCCACTTTTCAGCGTTTTTCAAGCTTCTTTTGCTTTATTGTCCTTGGTTTCATTTCTTAGTTTTTTCCTGAATTTTTTTCTTATTTTTCTTGCACTTTTTGTCAATTTTTTGTCTAATTTTATCCTTCTGAAACCGGAACACAACAAATGTAGAGCATTACACATTTTCACTCCTACCACCTAAAGAGAAGCAAAAAAATGTCAGATGTTTCTATTTTTAAGCTCCATAATTTAGATTTATAAAATCTACGGAGCTGGAGCCCCCCCTCCCCCCAGCCTGCTGCAGACAACAATAAGGTAAAATGATAGAAATTGGGGAGGTACTGACTTAGCAAAGGTACTCAAGCAAGAAACAGAAGACTTGAAATGAAATGTGCTTTTGAGTTCAACATATGTCTCACACACACACACACACACACACACACACACACACACACACTACCTTGAGCTTCTGGATTTTTCCAGCCAGAGACGAGTGCGTGCCAACATGTTGGAAGAGAGACGGTTTGAAGCGAATCCTCAGGTTAGCTTTCTGCCTGTCGCAGTGTTTCTGATGGAGACACACAAACACGAACAATCACAATCATACCTGTTAAATCCTTCGTTACTAACACAACGTCCCAGCGGCGATGAGGCGCTGACTCTCCAACCCGATAATCGGCCATTGGGCAGTCCGACGAGGTCAGTGACTTGAGTCTGTTCGGTGCCGTCGTCCGTCGGAGAAGCCGTCGGCTTTAATTTGGGCCGATTTGACTCGTTGAATCGGAAGGCGGGCAGTCAGACTCAATGACCATTCTGATTGGTGAAGAGCTAGCCCTTCACTAGCGAATCAGAGCACTTATGTTAAAACACTCACCGGAGACAAGGAAATCTGAGGAACATCTTTCAAACTGACCTTTGATCTGAGATGAAGATTTAGCAGCTGTGTGTGTGTGTGTGTGTGTGTGTGTGTGTGTGTGTGTGTGTGTGCGTGCGTGTGATGAAGACAGATTCAGCAGCTGTTTGTGTGTGTGAGATGAAGACAGATTTAGCAGCTGCTTGGCCAATTTCTCCTTAAAATGTTGCAGAAACACAGATCGGGGATCTATTTTAGTAAAATATGATATCATATTCTGAACGAGCCGAGTTACGGTCCCCTGAGGGGGCTTTGATATTCGGGAAATGACGCGCTCGTCATTTCTAGGGTTTTTTGGGCGCCGATACAGATTAGCGCCGCCTGTTGTTATGGAGACGTATTACGTCTCGTGCACATGCACAACGTACGCTCAAGTCGGCGCCACTTCGATACACTCCGAGACGCTTTTTGGACCGTTGGGAGCAGACTGATCTGCCGTCGGTCGGACGTCGGGTTGGTGAGTCGGAGCCTTTAGATGAGACACTAAGCCGTCTAGGGCAGGAGGTCCAGGTCCAGGTCCAGGTCCGAAATGATTGGCAATAAAAAATAAAACAACATTTAATCAACTCGCTTTTAACTTTTAAGCAACATATGTTTAAGTTGAGTTCTCTGTTTTCCTGCTCAACTGTTGGACCGATTTGGGTTTCGGTATTTAGTACCGTGGTTTTTTTTAAATTAAATGTTTTTGTCAACTTTGTGTATTTGGTACTGTTTTATATTTTTTATTTTCCAAAGTTTGCATTGAAAATAAAAAATAGATATTGGTCGGGCTCTAGTTTCTAGTGAATGTATTGGTGTGTATTGGTGTATGTATGTGTTTTCTGGCGCCTCGTGTGCTTGTTTTTTCTGTTTACATTTCATGTTGTGACACTTCTCTTCTCCCACGATCAAACACGCGGCCAAAGCATCAAAAAGCGTCTCCGTACTTTTTGACTGGCCGGCCAGAGCGTCGTTGCAGCTCAAGTCGGCGGCGGTGTGTATGTTCAGTAATACGTTTTAAACAAATGAACATAAAGTTAACCCTTAGGACCCTAGCTAATGTTAGCAATTCATCTGGTTAAACAAAGAAATGGTGATTATGTAAAACACTGCGATTAGACCACTGTGTAATATTGTCACAGGCCTATGATGAGAGACTACTCACAGCATCCTTCTCCGGGTTGCACACCTTGACCCACATAATGTGGTCCAGCAGCCAGTCGATGGGCTTGTCTTTGTAGAACATCAGCATGAACTCCACGATGAGCGACAGGTCCAACGACTTGAACATCTTACCTGTCGGAGGAGAAGGGATTTACTTTAGTGCACAGGCGTAGGGGACGTGGGGGACACGAGCTGTACACAGGTGACACAGGGGACGGGGGGACACGAGCTGTACACAGGTGACACAGGGGACGGGGGGACACAGGCTACGAGGGTGACATGGGCTATACGCAGGTGACACGGGTGATGCGGGGGACAAGGCGGACATGGGCTACGCGGGGAACATGGGGAGGCAGGGGACACAGGACACACACACACACACATATATACACACACACACACACACACACACACACACACACACACACACATATATTTACAGTAGTACATTCTTATGTATTACTCAAGTAGAATTTTGAATGCAGGACATTTACTTGTAACAGAGTATTTTGTGCGATTGTTACTTTTACTTAAAGGGTTTAAATGCTTCTTCTAACAGTTTTTCATGATTCAGCCACCAGAGATGGGAAGTAACGAAGTACAAATACTTCGTTACTGAACTCAAGTAGATTTTTCAGATATTTTTACTTTACTTTACTATTTATTTTTGTGGCGACTTTTTACTTTTACTCCTTACATTTTAACACAAATATCGGTACTTTTACTCCTTACATTTTAACACAAATATCGGTACTTTTACTCCTTACATTTTAACACAAATATCGGTACTTTTACTCCTTACATTTTACAAAATTGACTCGTTACTTTAGTTTTGTACAAAAGGTCGTCATGTCATCACTCCCCCTGGGGTCAGATGAGAAAAGGATTCATAACAATCCGTGCTCAAGGATTTATTAACGTGAGCAAAACAGGAACGATATTCTAGTCGTACCTTAATTATAACTTGTCTCCTAGTTGTACTACATCACTTGCTGTTAAACATAAGTTTGGAGACACTACTTTATTTACACATTAAATGAATAGATATTTTTGTGTCGTGTTGTAGTTTTAGACGTCTAAGCACCGCCGGCTGCTGCTAGAGACCAATCTTCTTTCTCCAGGTTGGAGGACGGCTCGTTTTGATAAAAATCAGTTTGTAGCTCGTTGTTAACCCTACTACGTTAGGAAAGATGCATCATTTGTGATTTAATATAATTTTGCTATGTGATTTTGTTGATTGTGTGCTTCACCTGTTACCTAGGTTACACATGGCTGTTGATTCATGATGGCGATTGTTGAACGCCAGCTTGCTCACGTTTGTATTTTAGGTGCATTATTTACATGCTACAGTCACACTGCATTAAGATAATGAAATAGTGGTTTTATTATTTGCCAGCATATATGATTCCTATACGCACGCACACACACACACACACACACACACACACACACACACACACACACACACACACACACACACACACACACACACACACACACACACACACACACACACACACACACACACACACACACACACACACACACACACACACACACACACAGCCATAGCTACCCACGCTCGTGTTTGTACTCATGCTTGATTGTAATAAAGCCTCAACAGAGAGAAGATGTCTCCGTCTGTGTTTTAACAGACACACCTGGGCCGAATTTGGAAACCAGAATCAGCTTTAAATCCAGTCCTAATCTAGTCCTCGCTGACAAGTTCCAAATCATTTCACCATTATTATTGTTTGTGTCATCAATTCCGAATTCAATCTAAGTGTCCATACAGTAGGCTACTGTACGTTGATGCACCGCTACGAGACAGCTCGTTAGATTCCCATCATCCTCTGCCTTATCTGAGAGAGATGTTTGAGATAGTAGACTATGCATCCAGAATGACTCCTGGCCAATGTGTGAACTTCTTAATTAATGTCAGTTTAGTCATTCATATTTTATCCTATATTTTCTTTCCAGAAGCCATATCTGAGCCCACACACATACATGTAGATTCCTTTAAATGTTAAGTAGAAGATTAAAAAAGAGAAACTACATCTGTAAATTCTCACAGAATTACAACTGAATTCATATCTTGCTGCTCAGTTAGAATAATAATAGTCACAATGATAATATATGGGATGTTTTAGGCCTATTGGCAGACATCCATTTAAAATGTAACCAACAGCATATAAAGAGCCTTTTTCTCCATGTCCGCTGAAGTTTCTCAGCCTGCACTCTAAAAAACGGTCGTCATTCTCAAGGCTGCTTCTACTTTTATACTTTAAGTAAATTTCCAAGCCTGTACTTTGTTACTTTTACTTGAGTAAAGAAGTTAAATCAGTCCTTCCACTTTTACCAGAGTATTTTTTAACACAAGTATCTGTCCTTCTTCTTGAGTACGGGAAGTCAGTACTTTTGCCATCTCTGTCAGCCACTAACGCCTGAAAAAACTCCGTCTTTATTGTCTTCATATTTCTCTGAATGAACACAGAGTTCTCTGGGAATTAAAGGTCAGAAGCTGCACTGAGCAGACCGCCCCCTTCAGGTCCGCCCTGATGCGTCGGGACATTTCAGCCTCCGAAGGGCTGAATGTGCGTCGAGGCAACAGAATAAAAAAAAATAAATACACCCTGCGGACTTCTGGACTAAAAGCTAAATTTGGCAAATGCAGAACTCAGATTTGAACAGTTGAACTGCGACGCTCTCGTCTCCGTCTGATTTAATTCGGCGAGTCAGATTCACCCCGATGAAATTATTACAGCAGCAGCCGCAGCTCGCACGCCACCGGGGGTGGAGAGGCTCCGTGAGGTCAGAAGCCAGGACCAGAGGGAGGGAGGGTTAGGAGCATAGGAGGGAGGGAGGGAAAGAGTAACAGCGGGAGGGAGGGAGGGAGGGAGGGAGGGCGGGAGGGAGGGAGGGAAGACTGGAGGGAGGGAGGGAGGGTGATGAGCATAGGAGGGAGGGATGGCGTGAGGGAGGGAGGGAGGACTGGAGAGAGTAATGGAGGGAGGGAGAGGGGAAGGAGGGAGTAAGGGAGGACTGACAGAGGAGGGAAGGGAGTAAGGGAGGGAGGACTGGACGGAGTAAGGGAGGGAGGACTGGACAGAGGAGGGAAGGGAGTAAGGGAGGGAGGACTGGACGGAGTAAGGGAGGGAGGACTAGACAGAGGAGGGAAGGGAGTAAGGGAGGGAGGACTGGACGGAGTAATGGAGGGAGTAAGGGAGGAAGGACTGGACAGAGGAGGGAAGGGAGTAAGGGAGGGAGGACTGGACGGAGTAAGGGAGGGAGGACTGGACAGAGGAGGGAAGGGAGTAAGGGAGGGAGGACTGGACGGAGTAATGGAGGGAGTAAGGGAGGGAGGGAGGACTGGACAGAGGAGGGAAGGGAGTAAGGGAGGGAGGACTGGATGGAGTAATGGAGGGAGTAAGGGAGGAAGGACTGGACAGAGGAGGGAAGGGAGTAAGGGAGGGAGGACTGGACGGAGTAAGGGAGGGAGGACTGGACGGAGGAGGAAGGGAGGGAGGGAGGGAGGACTGGACGGAGTAATGGAGGGAGTAAGGGAGGGAGGACGGGAGGGAGGGAGGACTGGACAGAGGAGGGAAGGGAGTAAGGAAGGGAGGACTGGACGGAGTAAAGGAGAGAGGACTGGATGGAGTAATGGAGGGAGTAAGGGAGGGAGGAAGGACCGGAGGGAAGAAGGAAGGGAGGGATTAAGGGAGGGAGGACTGAATGGAGCAATGGAGGGAGTAACGGAGGAAGGAAGGGAGTACCGGAGGGAGAGAGGAAGTTAGGGGAGGAATGGAGGGGAGGAAGGACCCCCTATCGCATTTTCAACAATCCCAGCAGTTCCACGTGCAGCCACTGACCAATCAGGAGTGAGGACGGGTCAAATTCATTTCCTTGTTTCTGATATGAAGACGAGACGTGTGTGACTCAAACATCTCACCAACAAAACGTACAGAGAAAGACGTCCTGCACACACACACACACACACACACACACACACACGATACAGGAAAAAACACAGATGAGATGCACAGGACGACCTAAATTGAGGACAACTACATTATTGAAGGTGCAATGAAAAGTTAAAGTCCAATAAGTTCTTTATCAAACTGCAGGACTGTGTCCCAGCCAGACCCCCACGAGTCGGCTCGTAGAGACACAGCAATTCCTGTTTTTACTGTACGTTCTGCTGTCCGACGCCGTTTCTCTCGTTAAAAAGAACAAAGACGGGCGAGAGACAGACACACACTCCCCAATTAACTTCATTGTCAGAATACCCATAATGCAACAGTTTCACCAGCCTCGCACACACCAGGAGAACCACATTTTAGGCTCTCTCTTTTAACGATGTCCTCAAACTGAAGTACGACAACGGTCATTCTCAGAGAATTGCAGCTATATTTTGCCATCGAGATCACCATGACGATGCGATAATTGAAATGAACGGCGATCACTCAGGGACCAATTAGAGGGAAGAAAATGAAGCTGGGTAATGTTTGTGTGTGTGTGTGTGTGTGTGTGTGTGTGTGTGTGGATGTGTGTGTGTGTGTGTGTGAATGTGTGTGAGTGTGTGTGTGTGTGTGTGTGTGTGTGTGTGTGTGTGTGTGTGTGTGTATGTGTATGTGTGTGTGTGTGTGTGTGTGAATGTGTATGTGTGTGTGAGAATGTGTATGTGTGTGTGTGTGTGTGTGAGAATGTGTGTGTGTGTGTGTGCGAGAATGTGTATGTGTGTGTGTGTGTGTGTGTGAGAATGTGTGTGTGTGTGTGTGTATGTGTGTGTATGTGTGTGTGTGTGTGTGTGTGTGTGTGTGTGTGTGTGTGTGTGTGTATCTGTATATTTTAAATGACTGTATTCTATATTTTAAATGATGTTTAATATGTTAAGGGGGGACCAGGCTTTCCTTGAGAAACACCACAGTCTGGAAACAGACCTGATTGGCTCCAGGAGGCCTCCAGCAGCAGAGGAGTCTACCGTATGGTACTGGCTATACTGCGCTGTATATCGGCGAGAATCATTTTGTATTTCCTGTATCGGATACACTTTTATGCACCACTTTACGGTGGAAATCCCTTCATTTAGCCTATGTGAAGAAGGAAAACACTGATGACCATTCAAAATATATCAAATATATAATGTAATGTATGTTTTTGCGTGTCATTGGGCATTTTTAAGTGGGTATATGGAAATCCTGGAGCTGTCTCAGTGGGTCTACTGCGTAGACCTGCGTATCACGTAGACTACACCGCTGGACAGAAGCTATCGATTAGCCGCGGCAGGATAGCTAGAGCGCATCAGAAGGACGCTGACGCTTTAATTAATCTGCAGGATTTAATTTAACCGTCAAGTTGAGTTACAACTTCCTGTTGGAGGCTCCTCGCATCACTGATTCTCTGAAACGTTGCATCCATTCACCTTTGGAGCGTTAACTAATGAAGAGAATCACATCCAGAAACTTAAATACAAATCTGAACTTTAAAGTTTCTCACAGGCCATTTTGACGAGGTCAGCAGTTTTTTTTATTTTAACAGGAAATAATCCTACTGAGATCCTGAATCTCTTTTTTAGGGGACCACTAAGGTCTATGTAAAGAGACTTCAGATACAGTATTAGGGACCACTAAGGTCTATATAAAAGAGACTTCAGATCCAGTATTAGGGGACCACTAAGGTCTATATAAAGAGACTTCAGATACAGTATTAGGGACCACTAAGGTCTATATAAAAGAGACTTCAGATACAGTATTAGGGGACCACTAAGGTCTATATAAAGAGACTTCAGATCCAGTATTAGGGGACCACTAAGGTCTATATAAAGAGACTTCAGATCCAGTATTAGGGACCACTAAGGTCTAAAAGAGACTTCAGATACAGTATTAGGGGACCACTAAGGTCTATATAAAAGAGACTTCAGATCCAGTATTAGGGGACCACTAAGGTCTATATAAAGAGACTTCAGATCCAGTATTAGGGACCACTAAGGTCTATATAAACAGACTTCAGATCCAGTATTAGGGACCACTAAGGTCTATATAAAGAGACTTCAGATACAGTATTAGGGACCACTAAGGTCTATATAAAGAGACTTCAGGTCCAGTATTAGGGACCACTAAGGTCTATATAAAAGAGACTTCAGATCCAGTATTAGGGACCACTAAGGTCTATATAAAGAGACTTCAGATCCAGTATTAGGGACCACTAAGGTCTATATAAAAGAGACTTCAGATCCAGTATTAGGGACCACTAAGGTCTATATAAAGAGACTTCAGATCCAGTATTAGGGACCACTAAGGTCTATATAAAGAGACTTCAGATCCAGTATTAGGGACCACTAAGGTCTATATAAAGAGACTTCAGATCCAGTATTAGGGACCACTAAAGTCTATATAAAGAGACTTCAGATCCAGTATTAGGGACCACTAAGGTCTATATAAAAGAGACTTCAGATCCAGTATTAGGGACCACTAAGGTCTATATAAAGAGACTTCAGATACAGTATTAGGGACCACTAAGGTCTATATAAAGAGACTTCAGATCCAGTATTAGGGACCACTAAGGTCTATATAAAGAGACTTCAGATCCAGTATTAGGGACCACTAAGGTCTATATAAAGAGACTTCAGATCCAGTATTAGGGACCACTAAGGTCTATATAAAGAGACTTCAGATCCAGTATTAGGGACCACTAAGGTCTATATAAAGAGACTTCAGATCCAGTATTAGGGACCACTAAGGTCTATATAAAGAGACTTCAGATCCAGTATTAGGGACCACTAAGGTCTATATAAAGAGACTTCAGATACAGTATTAGGGACCACTAAGGTCTATATAAAGAGACTTCAGATACAGTATTAGGGACCACTAAGGTCTATATAAAGAGACTTCAGATACAGTATTAGGGACCACTAAGGTCTATATAAAGAGACTTCAGATACAGTATTAGGGACCACTAAGGTCTATATAAAGAGACTTCAGATCCAGTATTAGGGACCACTAAGGTCTATATAAAGAGACTTCAGATACAGTATTAGGGACCACTAAGGTCTATATAAAGAGACTTCAGATACAGTATTAGGGACCACTAAGGTCTATATAAAGAGACTTCAGATACAGTATTAGGGACCACTAAGGTCTATATAAAGAGACTTCAGATCCAGTATTAGGGACCACTAAGGTCTATATAAAGAGACTTCAGATCCAGTATTAGGGACCACTAAGGTCTATATAAAGAGACTTCAGATCCAGTATTAGGGACCACTAAGGTCTATATAAAGAGACTTCAGATCCAGTATTAGGGACCACTAAGGTCTATATAAAGAGACTTCAGATCCAGTATTAGGGACCACTAAGGTCTATATAAAGAGACTTCAGATACAGTATTAGGGACCACTAAGGTCTATATAAAGAGACTTCAGATCCAGTATTAGGGACCACTAAGGTCTATATAAAGAGACTTCAGATACAGTATTAGGGACCACTAAGGTCTATATAAAGAGACTTCAGATACAGTATTAGGGGACCACTAAGGTCTATATAAAGAGACTTCAGATCCAGTATTAGGGACCACTAAGGTCTATATAAAGAGACTTCAGATACAGTATTAGGGACCACTAAGGTCTATATAAAGAGACTTCAGATACAGTATTAGGGACCACTAAGGTCTATATAAAGAGACTTCAGATACAGTATTAGGGACCACTAAGGTCTATATAAAGAGACTTCAGATACAGTATTAGGGACCACTAAGGTCTATATAAAGAGACTTCAGATACAGTATTAGGGACCACTAAGGTCTATATAAAGAGACTTCAGATACAGTATTAGGGACCACTAAGGTCTATATAAATGCTTTTCATTCTGATTTAACAACAGTAAGCCAATCCTCACACACCAGGTTCATAGGAACAGCGTCCATGTGGAATTTGTTGCCACCGTCAGTTGAAGGTGGCGTCCGTCCAGCAGTGAATCCAACGTCTACCATTTTAAGACGATTTAGATAGAAAAGACTCACCGATGAAGCCGAGTTGAGAGAACTCCAGGATCATCCACTCCTCCGACGGCTGCTGCAGCGCAAAGTTCTTCATGGTGGTGAAGTAGTTTGGACGAGCGACTATATCATCCTCTAACTGGAGAGAGAGAGGGACAGCAAGAGACACAGAGAGAGAGGGACAGAAAAAGAGAGAGAGAGGGGGACAGAAAGAGACAGAGAGAGAGAGAGGGGTGAGAGAGAGGGACAGAAAGAGACAGAGAGAGAGAGAGAGAGAGGAACAGAAAGAGAGAGAGAGAGAGAGAGAGAGAGGAACAGAAAGAGACAGAGAGAGAGAAGAGAGAGAGAGACAGGGACAGAAAGAAAAAGAGAGGGGGAGAGAGAGAGAGACACACAGAAAGAGACAGAGAGAGAGAGGGGGAGAGAGAGGGACAGAAAGAGACAGAGAGAGAGAGAGAGAGAGAGAGAGAGGAACAGAAAGAGACAGAGAGAGAGGGACAGAAAGAGAGAAGAGAGAGAGAGAGAGAGACAGGGACAGAAAGAAAAAGAGAGGGGGAGAGAGAGAGAGACACACAGAAAGAGACAGAGAGAGAGAGGGACAGAAAGAGAAAGAGAGAACTTGAAAATTCAGTTGGTTTTCATATACAGTTTCACCGCTAGATGGGAGACATTCTCACACTATGCAGCTTTAGGTTAACTCAGGTGTCATTATAGAAATCTAACTCTGAATCTTTGCTTCTTATACACACAAACATGGGGAACACATCGAGGTTACGGCAGCGTCATGCAGCGAGGAAAGTTAAGATTAGAAACCAAAACCAATAGTTGTGGTTTGGATTAAAACTCA
>JABXJD010000310.1:417500-422500 GCA_013375575.1 Percina caprodes | reverse complement strand
ATAGCTAGTTCAACCGTTAGCTAATAGTTAGCTTGTTCAACCGTTAGCTAATGGTTAGCTAGTTCAATCGTTAGCTAATGGTTAGCTTGTTCAATCGTTAGCTAATAGTTAGCTTGTTCAATCGTTAGCTAATGGTTGGCTTGTTCAACCGTTAGCTAATGGTTAAATAGAATAAAATAAAACTAGAATAAATTAGACCGCTAACGTTACGTTCTGTTTAAAAACCCCAATAATGTAGTATTTACTGGTTTAAATAGATAGCTAGTTCAACCGTTAGCTAATAGTTAGCTAGTTCGACCGTTAGCTAATAGTTAGCTAGTTCGACCCATAGATCGTTAATAGTCTATGGTTCGACCGTTAGCTAATAGTTAGCTTGTTCGACCGTTAGCTAATAGTTAGCTTGTTCGACCCATAGCTAATAGTTAGCTTGTTCGATCGTTAGCTAATAGTTAGCTATGTTCAACCGTTAGCTAATGGTTAGCTATTTCAACCGTTAGCTAATAGTTAGCTATTTCAACCGTTAACTAATGGTTACATAGCTAAAAACTAGCATAATTAAGACCGCTAACGGTACGTTCTGTGTAAAAACCCCGATAATGTAGCATTTCCTGACCGGACAGGCTGCTCCAGGTGCGGTTGATGTCTCTCAGCGCCTGTTTCTCGGCGATGGCCTTCTTTATCTCCTCCAGGACCAGGTTCAGCTCCTTGGAGCGCCGCAGGTTCTCCTGCTCGGCCGAGTGGAGGCGCTCCCTCAACGCCAGGAACTCCCGCTGGTAGATGTCCACCACATCTCCTGCAGGCACCGAGAACAACACATTACTGGTTTATTACTCCGTTACCATCAGAAACAATCAAGGGTGTAACTTTGGGTTCAATATCGTAGGGTAACCATATTTAATATATATTGTGTGTGTGTATATATATATATATATATAGGGTAACCATATTTAATATATATTAAATATATATATATATATATATTTAATATATATATAGGGTAACCATATTTAATATATATTAAATATATATATATATTTAATATATATATAGGGTAACCATATTTAATATATATTAAATATATATATATATATTTATATATATATATATATATATATATATATATATAGGGTAAGCATATTTAATATATATTAAATATATATATATATATATATATATATATATATATATATATATATAGGTAACCATATTTAATATATATTAAATATATATATATATATATATATATATATATATATATATATATATATATATATATATATAATATATTTCAATGTTTTTTTCTACGTCTTTTACCCTTTTTCCAACATTTTTGTCATATTTTCATTTGATGCTCCATACTAGTTTTACTCTTATTCTTGGAATTCATGGACACTAAACCTAATTTTTGAGTTTGAAAAGCAGAAATATGCCATAAAATATCATATATAATATAATAAAACACCCTACATTTAATTCATTTTACATGAATGGAACCATCCATGTTCATTTTTGGCAATTTCTGATATGGACATTTTTTTTGAAAATGGGTCAAATTTGACCCCAAAGACAACAGGAGGGTTAAATTAATCATAATCATGATGAGTAATGCAGAATATCACTGTTTTATTAGAGCATTGATCCGCTTCAGTTACATTAACAAATACAATACTTCTACTTTATAGCCACCATAATGTATTATTGTACTATATAATGTGTGTGTATGTATATATATATATATATATATATATATATATATATTTAGAGGCAGACACATTGAACTTTGATTGTATTTTTTATTTGTTATTGTTTGAAACCCTTTTATATCCCAGCCACGCTCTCCTCCTCCTCTTTCTCCATCTTTTCCTCTGTTTCTTGCTTTTTCAGGGAGGCTTTCTCCTCCTTCTCACTCTTTTTCATCTTCTTTTGCATTTTCATTTTCTGCAACGCTGCAACGCCCTTCCTGAGAAACACACACCACCTGCTTTCACTCTTCACACACATCTCCTCCTCCTCATCCTCCATCTGGGTTTCTTTGGTCTCCTCTTCTTCTTCCTTCTCCATTTCCTCCTCTCTGTCTTCCAGAAGTGTGTCTTTCTGCTCCAGAGGGGAGTATCCTGCCTGTCGGAGTTCTTCTTCTTGCTTTTCTTTGACCTCCGTGGACATCTGCGCGAGGCTCTCCTTCCCTTTGCAGAGGTCCAGTATTTCCGAGTCCTTCAGGAGGATTTTCAGGTCCCTTTGCTGGATCTCTTCCTCCATCTGACTCACTTTCTTCTGGTATTCAGCCTTTAAGTCCTCCATTCTCTTGTTGTGCAGGTAGATCTCTCTTTCTTTCTCTGCCTCGCTCTTCTTCAGCGTTTCGTAGTTCTTGACCTGCTTCCCCCGGATCTCCACACATTCCTCCAGATGTGCGATTCTCAGCTTGTCTTTCTGCATTTTGTTGGCCATGCTCTCCTTTTCCTCCAGGGATTGGCGGATCTGCTCGGTCAGGCCGTCGATCTTCTTGTGAGCGTTACGGAGAGCGTTTTGCAGCTGGTTGTGGGTCGGGGGGGTCGCGGCGCGGCCGTGAGGACCGCCGTCCTGTCCCCCCCCCGTCCTCTTTCTCCGGTTGTTCTTTCTACCCATTTTATCCAGACTCGGGTTGCCTGAAGACGTCGGCCGTATGTGAAAGGTCGCCTCTGTTCGTTGTAGACCGTTGTGGACTCTGCAGGTTCTGAGTTAAGTTGATGTTATTCAAACTGTAACCATGGTGATTTTTAAACTGTAACCATGGTGATTTTTAATATCATAACAGAGTTCTTTCATTCTGGATAAGCTGCTTTCTTTTCAATTCTCACAATTCAATTTCACGTTACTGTGACGGACGTCCGGGTCCGCTGCGGCCACGACTGAGCTGAAGTCTCGAGGACCGAGCAGAGTAGTTTTCACGGAGATATGATCCGCCGTCAGCTCGCTCTATTTTATTTTAACGTTATTCTGACTGAACTTTGCCAGTCTGTGATTATCCATCAACATCCTCTGATCTTAAATATTAGTCAAAATATTTCATATTTCTGCTTTTTTAAGTCAAAACTTACATATTATTTCATAGGCTACATAAGGTTTAATGACCACAAATTCCAGAAATAGTGATAATAAGTTAGTGTACACTGGTGGAAGTGGGGGAAAGCACCCGTCAAAATTCAACATCAACACTTTTGTTGAAGCTTTTTATCGATGTTTTTAACTTTTTCTTACGTTTTTGTCCCTTTTTTCAACACTTTTGAAGCTTTTTTTTCAATATTTGTCATTTTCTTTTATGTTTTCAACACTAGTCGCTGTTTCATGCTGCTCAGTTCATTTAATTCTCCTCAAAACAGGTTTCCTTTTTATTTTGAAGAACCATACAAGAACTTTTTTTGCAACAAACGTACAAAAAAAACATCGCAACTTGCATCACAAAATCGGGCATTTTGGGCCGCGACAATCTCAAAAAAAGGCTGCGAAATCCTGGAGGGACGGGCTGCCATTCATAAAGCGGCTGCATGTGCGTGTTTCTCATTCATCCTCCACATTATGTAATGGAGAGAAAAAGAGAGACAGATTTAGGCTTCAAGGGATTACTGAGCCAACAGGTAGAGAGAATAAAAAGACATAATCTGAGTTAAAACATGAAAATAAAAAGCTAAATCCTTTCATCTGCTGCAGACATCCATCATCCCTCTCTGGGTTAATGCTATGTGACGCTATAAATCTGCAGTAATCCCCGTTAGACCTGCACACAGCCTGGGCACCCAGATAGCTCTGTTGGTGGAGCGGGTGCCCATGTGTGGAGGTTTACGCCTCGACGCAGCGGGCCGGGGTTCGACCCCGACCCGCTGCGCTTTGCTGCATGTCTGTCCTGCCCATTAAAGGCCTAAATTGCCCAAAAAATAATCTTTAAAATAAAAGACCTGCACACAGCCGTCTCCGCTCACTGACTTTGATATGACTCTTTCTAAGTCTGCTGATGAGTTTCATCATATAACAATACTGCACAATGCAACCGGCAAAACAGCTTCATCTACATATTTATCATTACTATTTAAGCAGTTGCACATTTTTGTATTCCCAACGTGTATATATTCAAATATTTGTTCTTGTATTTTTTCTTATTATTATTTTATGTATGTTGTTTCCTAGTATTTCATTATATTTATATTCTGTGCTGTGTGACGGATGTTGCTGCTGGAACACTATAATTTCCCATTTTATTGGGATCAATAAATAAAAAATAAAGGAAAGAAATTCACTCAATTTAAAGTAATTAACCCTCATGTTGTCTTCCCGTCAGAATTGAATATCAACACTTTTTCTGACGTTTTTGTCCCTTTTTTCAACACTTTTGACGCTTTTTTGAATGTTTGTCACTTTTTTGACGTTTAACACTACGTAACACAAACTTATTAACTCTACCACATAAGAACAACATGAGGACAACATGAGGACAACATGAGGGCAACATGAGGACAACATGAAGACAACATGAGGGCAACATGAGGACAACATGAGGACAACATGAGGACAACATGAGGGCAACATGAGGACAACATGAGGGCAACATGAGGACAACATGAGGACAACATGAAGACAACATGAGGGCAACATGAGGACAACATGAGGACTCCATGAAGACAACATGACGACAACATGACGACAACATGAGGACAACATGAAGACAACATGAGGGCAACATGAGGGCAACATGAAGACAACATGAGGACAACATGAGAACAACATGAGGACAACATGAAGACAACATGAGGACAACATGAGGACAACATGAAGACAACATGAAGACAACATGGGGACAACATGGGGACAACATGAGGACTCCATGAAGACAACATGAGGACAACATGAAGACAACATGAAGACAACATGAGGGCAACATGAGGGCAACATGAGAACAACATGAGGGCAACATGAGGACAACATGAGGGCAACATGAGGGCAACATGAGGACAACATGAGGACAACATGAA
>JABXJD010000310.1:400000-402500 GCA_013375575.1 Percina caprodes | reverse complement strand
CGTCTGGTAACGGAAGGAAGGAAGGAAGGAAGGAAGGAAGGAAGGAAGGAAGGAAGGAAGGACGTCTTGTAACTGCAGTCAGGAAGGAAGGAAGGATGTAGGGAAGAAGGGAGGACGTCTGGTAAGGAAGGAAGGAAGAAAGGAAGGAGGAAGTCTTGTAACTGCATTAAGGAAGGAAGGAAGGATGTAGGGAAGACGGGAGTAAGTCTGGTAACTGCAGGAAGGAAGGAAGGAAGGAAGGAAGGAAGGAAGGAAGGAAGGAAGGAAGGATGTAGGGACGTCCTGCTACACCCTGCTATGTCCTGCTATGTCCTGCTATGTCCTCCAGAACAACTTCCTCCCTGAGACTGTGTAGCAGAGCCAGACACACACACACACACACACACACACACACACACACACACACACACACACACACACACACACACACACAGCCCAGGCTAGGACACTAACTATCAATGTAGAGATCAACAAGCCACTGACAGACATCTGGATGTTATCATGAATCAGGTCGGATGAGTGTGTGACAAATAAAAAGCTTAAAAATGAACGTATGACAGGTTACGTACACCGAAGATATCGATGAAATAGGCGAGCGTCGGCCGGTCACATGACTGGTACGTCACGTGACAGGTACGTCACATGACTGGTACGTCACATGACTGGTAACTTCATAACTTGCTTATTTAAAGACGTTTTTGCCGCTTTTCTTCAACGTTGTTTTTGCTTTTATTATTTTTTATTATTTTTTACTTGCGTTGCTTATTTTGACGCTTTGTTCATGAGAACAGCCTGAGTGATGATGTATAATCCTGCATCATTAATACACACACACACACACACACAGACACACACACACACACACACACACACACACACACACACACACACACACACACACAGACACAGACACACACACACACGCACAGAAACACACACACGCACACACACAGAAACACACTCACACACACGCACAGAAACACACACACGCACACGCACAGAAACACACACACGCACACACACAGAAATACACACACACAGAAACACACTCACACACACACACAGAAACACACTCACACACACGCACAGAAACACACACACGCACACACACAGAAATACACACACACAGAAACACACACACGCACAGAAACATACTCACACACACACACACACATACATACACACACACACACACACATACACACACACACAGACACACACACACACGCACACACACACACGCACACAGAGGCGCACACACACACAGACACACACAACCACACACACACACACACAGATGGTCCACTCCGTGAGAGGAAGCAGATCTGACTCCCCGTCTCGTCCTCTTCTTCATGTGTTCAGTTAGCTGTCGTGTCATCGGATTCCTTCCAGATGCTTCTCTCCCTGAGACTACAGTGATGGATCCTATTAACCGCCGTGACAAAAACACATTTCTGTTTTATTTCTCTTCGGTTTTGACAGAAAACAGATTTCTGTCTGTGTGTGTGTGTGTGAGTGAGTGTGTTTCTGTGTGTGTGTGTGTGTGTGTGAGTGAGTATGTTTCTGTGCGTGTGTATGTTTCTGTGTGAGTGTATTTCTGTGTGTGTGCGTGTGTGTGTGTTTCTGCGTGTGTGTGTGTGTGTGTTTCTGTGCGTGTGTGTGTGTGTGTGAGTGTATTTCTGTGTGTGTGCGTGTGTGTGTTTCTGCGCGTGTGTGTGTGTGTGTGTGTTTCTGTGCGTGTGTGTGTGAGTGTGTGTTTCTGTGTGTGTGTGTGTGTGTGTGTGTGTGAATGTGTTTCTGCGCGTGTGTGTGTGTTTCTGTGTGTGTGTGTGTGTGTGTGTGTGTGTGAGTGTGTTTCTGTGCGTGTGTGTGTGTGCGTGTGTGTGAGTGTGTTTCTGTGCATGTGTGTGTGTGTGTGTGTGAGTGTGTTTCTGTGTGTGTGAGTGTGTTTCTGTGCGTGTGTGTATACTTTATTAATCCAAATTACAATTTACACTCTGTTGTTATTACACAGGCCTGAACTACACACACATGGGGGGGGCTGCCCATGGAAAGGCACCCCGAGCAGTTGGGGGTTCAGTGCCTTGCTCCAGAGCACCTTGGCAGTGCCCAGGAGGTGAACTAGCACCTCTCCAGCTACCAGTCCACCACCATACTTTGGTCCATATGGGGACTTGAACCAGCGACCCTCCGGTTCCCATAAGCACACTCCGCTGACGGAGGATGTTCACCGCTCTTCTCTCTCATCTCTAAGTCAACAGAGCGGTAGCCAATGAGAGGGCAGACTCTACCGAGCGAGCCAATGAGAGGGCAGACTCTGCCGAGCGAGCCAATGAGAGGGCAGACTCTGCCGAGCGGGCCAATGAGAGGGCAGACTCTGCCGAGCGGTAGCCAATGAGAGGGCAGACTTGCTAGTGTGCCTCCAACGCATTCTCCTCTAACAGAGTTTATAAATTATGCCATGCCACTTGTTATTAAAGGACCACGCCACCATTTGTTG
>JABXJD010000310.1:382500-392500 GCA_013375575.1 Percina caprodes | reverse complement strand
AGAAGTTGGAAAAAAGGTAATAAATTGCAAAATATCGCAGAATATTGTAATATAATTAAAATTGTAATAAGTTTCGTATCGTGGTGTAAGTGATGATATCGTATCGGGAGGTGTCTGGTGACCCCCCCCCACCCCCCCCTACAAGGATGGAGGGCTAGCGTCTGCTACAGGGGAGAGAAGGGGAGCGCTTGGTTTGTGATGTGATACAGAGCCGGGGGGGGGGATGACCCACCAGGCCTGGAAGAGAGGAGACCGGATGGTAAACCTGATTATCTGCAGGCTGCAGGGCCCCAGGACTCAGGGAGCGCTTGATTTATGATCCACCAGGCCTGGTGGGGGGGTTTTATAATTCAATACAAGAAAAAGCAGAAATTTCACGCATTTAAGAACCTGCAGCCACGAAAAGTTTGTCGTTTCTTCTCGTAAAATGACCTGAATGAAGAAGTGAGTATTAGTGAGATGGTTGTGTGTGATTTAGTGTTTGAATGACGCTGTGATGTGGGAACAAAGGTGTGCTCCAGGGGAGCGCTTGGTTTGTGACTCCTTACAAGGCTGTGAGAGAAGCGGAGGCAGTGGGATGAGGACGAGGGGGTTTATGCAGCGGCTCGTTGTTTTGAATTATTTTCAGCTGCAGGAACACATCGCTCGGATCAGAGAAAGGGAGAAGGAGCGCTTGTTTTGTGATCCGTCACACAGCAAGGGAGCAGGGTGCAGCTGTTGGGGAACAGATGACATCCGGGGCTTCAGTCTGCTCAGCTCGGGAGGAGGGGGAGTGAAGGGGCGCTTGGTCTGTGATACATTTTACGCCCGGTGAGACGGGTGGTGTTCAGGTTCTGTTGTTGCAGAATGTCTATTTTGAGAGGTTGTTTTATCAGTAAATTATAAAAGGAGGAATAAAAGATGTGACATCAAACGTTAAAACACGTATCGCACATCTGATTAATCTCAGGATTCACGATTCGCTGGTCACTTTCTTTCAAATCATTAGGATACGGCGCCTGAAATGAAATGAAATGAAATGAAATGAAATGCGTTGAAGCCCAAATGAAGAATGTGATGAATCCCTTCAGGCCTAAAGAAATAATACATGAAAACTAAAATGATAAAAAAAATGTAATTTCCATTTCATTTTTTGTCAAAGCGAAGGGGAACAAGTGGAGGTCTCCCCTTACCTGGCATTAAGGCCAACACAAAACAAGCGCTCCCTTAAAGGTACTCTAATGATGGTGGACGTTACAAGTATTTACAAAAAAAATTAGACTTTTTTACAGTGTGTTCAGGGGACAGGCAGCTAGCAGATAGTGAGATGTTTTTTACAGTGTGTTCTGGAGACAGGCAGCTAGCAGATAGTGAGGAGATGTTTTTTACAGTGTGTTCTGGGGACAGGCAGCTAGCAGATAGTGAGGAGATGTTTTTTACAGTGTGTTCTGGAGACAGGCAGCTAGCAGATAGTGAGATGTTTTTTACAGTGTGTTCTGGAGACAGGCAGCTAGCAGATAGTGAGATGTTTTTTACAGTGTGTTCTGGAGACAGGCAGCTAGCAGATAGTGAGATATTTTTTACAGTGTGTTCTGGAGACAGGCAGCTAGCAGATAGTGAGGAGATGTTTTTTACAGTGTGTTCAGGGGACAGGCAGCTAGCAGATAGTGAGATGTTTTTTACAGTGTGTTCAGGGGACAGGCAGCTAGCAGATAGTGAGATGTTTTTTACAGTGTGTTCAGGGGACAGGCAGCTAGCAGATAGTGAGGAGATGTTTTTTACAGTGTGTTCTGGAGACAGGCAGCTAGCAGATAGTGAGGAGATGTTTTTACAGTGTGTTCTGGGGACAGGCAGCTAGCAGATAGTGAGGAGATGTTTTTTACAGTGTGTTCAGGGGACAGGCAGCTAGCAGATAGTGAGATGAGACTGACGTCCTGCTTCTATCATCAAAAAGGGGGGGCCAAAAACAAGATAAAAACACAGAATCTGAGGGAAAAGTAGTCAAAATAATTCATAATTTCTGCCTTTTTTTAACTAAAAACGTATGTATAATTTGATATAAATGAGGTTTGTTGACCATGAATTCCAAGAATAAGAATAATAAAACCTGTTAAATCAGCTCAGGTTTGAAAAAAAGCGCCAAAAGCTGGAAAAAGTGACAAATAAATCAGGAAAAACGACAAAAACATCAAAAAAGTGACAAATAAATCAGAAAAAATGACAAAAACATCGGAAAAAGTGACAAATAAATCAGAAAAAACGACAAAAACATCGGGAAAAGTGACAAATAAATCAGAAAAAACGACAAAAACATCGGAAAAAGTGACAAATTTGAAAAAAACGACAAAAACATCGGAAAAGCACAAAGAAATATTCTTATATAGTTCGATAAATGTTCGATATATCGTGGCAGTATCGTGATGATGTCGTATCGGGAGGCGTCCGCTGCCCCCACCCCCACTCCCACCTCTATAGACCCTGTCCCCTTGGCTGGCAGGTGACGCATCACGAACCAAGCGCTCCCTTAACTCCATCCCTGTTGGAGCTTGTTAAGCTGCAGATACAACATCCTCCTCCTGTCTCCACCTCAGTAAAGAACAACAAAGCAAGCGCTCCCCTGATTACCACGTGCACAGGAACATTTGTAGTATCTCCAAAACACAAAGTGGAGCTGGAACCCCACAGACCAGTTCCTCGTGTTGTCCCCTCCATCCCACTCCTCTCCTCTGAGCTGTGGGGCGTTACAAACCAAGCGCTCCCTCCACTGTCATTACCTCACTGTTGGAGAGTCTTAATCACAGGCATCTTGTGTTTTTCTCTGCAACAAAATCAGACAGATGCACATCTCTCCTCCATCTAGACCCCCCACACACACACACACACCCCACAGATGGCATGTTAGGACTCCCAAATGAAGCGCTCCCTTCTCTACCTTTAGGGCAGGAGCATCCCCTCACATCAGCAGCAGCTTCATGTGTCAGTTCTGCTACACCAAATCAAACCAAGCCCCCCGTCTCTCTCTTTCACTGCCTCCTCTCCGTGTAGACCCTCTTCTCTCAGCTGGTACGACATGCGACACAAACCGAGCGCTCCTTCTACCTCCAGACCCTCTGAGCCTGCAGCCGAGCACCATCATGTTCACGGGTTACTGCCCCGCTGCAACATCACAACACATCTCTCTCTCTCTCTCTCTCTCTCTCTCTCTCTTCACACCGGCGCGTGGAGCGTGACACAAACAATCCCGGGACACCCACCGGGACGCACCGGCGGGACCGGGTCTTACCTCTGGAGCTGCTGAAGGCGGTGTACCAGGACAGGGAGACCAGCCCGCACAGCCCGAACAACAAGACCGTCAGGAAGGAGACATTTCGGAGCCTCATCTCCTCCGGAGCCCCGGGAGCATGTCCGCACCGAGAGGGGGGGAGGACGGAGGGAGAGATGAGGGAGGGGGGGGACTGAGGGAGGGAGGGGAGAGACAGGTAGACAGACAGCGAGACAGAGAGAGACGGGCGGAGCTGTTGCTGTCTGAGCAGCAGCAGCGAGACTGAAGGGAGAGAAAGGGAGAGAGAGAGAGAGGGAGGGAGAGAGAGAGAGAGAGAGAGGGAGAGAGAGAGAGAGAGGGAGGGAGAGAGAGAGAGGGAGAGGGGGAGAGCGGGAAGGGGAGGAGACAGAAACAGGTAGAGAGACAATGGGGAAGGGAGGGGGAGAGAGAGAGAAATGTGCCTGAAATACACATAAATTATTAACCCTCGTGTTGTCCTCCCGGGTCCAAAAGAGACAAAAATTGGACATTTTTGTCCCTTTTTCAGACTTTTTCGTAGTCTCCACCACCACCACCACCTCACTAGTTTCATGGTCAATAACCCTCATTTATATAGAATTATACCTAATATTAACCCTCATTTATATAGAATTATACCTGATATTAACCCTCATTTATATAGAATTATACCTGATATTAACCCTCATTTATATAGAATTATACCTAATATTAACCCTCATTTATATAGAATTATACCTGATATTAACCCTCATTTATATAGAATTATACCTGATATTAACCCTCATTTATATAGAATTATACCTAATATTAACCCTCATTTATATAGAATTATACCTGATATTAACCCTCATTTATATAGAATTATACCTAATATTAACCCTCATTTATATAGAATTATACCTGATATTAACCCTCATTTATATAGAATTATACCTGATATTAACCCTCATTTATATAGAATTATACCTAATATTAACCCTCATTTATATAGAATTATACCTGATATTAACCCTCATTTACATAGAATTATACCTAATATTAGAGTTAAAAAAGCAGAAATTATGAATTATTTTGACTAATATAATCCATTTTATGGTAATTTGGTTAAAAAGAAACTCATATTTCAGATATAGACGTTTATTAAAGGAGGGTTAACCCTTTTTGCAGAGATCTTCAAAGGGGGGTCCGGGACCCCTAGGGGGTCCTCAGAGTCACTGCAGGGGGCCCCAAATGATTAATTGTTAATTTTATAATATATGTAGTGGGGGTCTCTGCTCCTGAGCACACAGTGCACAACAAGGGTTAATCAGTAATGAAGGAATGAATTCTCACCTTTATTCCTTATTAATTATTATTATGATATTTATGCACTAAAGCTTCTTTTTCTGTCTTTGTTCATATATTTCTGTTTGTTTTTAACGGGAATTAAATCGTAATTAATATTCGTGTTGTCGTCACGACGACCTGCACATTTTTTCTTAGTCAAAATTGACGTTATGGAAGTTTTTTGTGATTTTGTCACTTTTTCAACGTTTGTCGACTTTTTCTGAGACTTTTGACATTTTTGTGAGTTTTTACCCAAAATTTTTAAAGCTTTTTTTTTTTTTTTTACATTTGTCAGTTTTTTGTCACTTTGTTCGACATTTTTGTCATTTTTTTTACACATTTTTTTACATTTTTGTCACTTTTATTGACATTTGTCTTTTTTTTTTTACAAGTTCTTTTATCAATTATTCTTTTTTCCAAATGTTATAAAACTGACCAAAAACCCGAAAATCCACTGAAAGTAGAGCTGATGATTCATTTGTTTTAACAATTTCTTCACTTTTTCCGATTATTTTGTCACTTTTTCTGATTTTTTTTGTCACTTTTTCAGCATTTAAAAAACATGTTTTTGTTGATTTTTCTTTCCTATTTTTTTTTGTCACTTTTTCACTTTTTCAGCTTTTAAAAAAAGAATTTTTTGTTGATTTTTTTTCAACATTTGTCACTTTTTTGATGCTTTTTCCAATGTTTTTGACGTTTTTTTCTCACTTTTTCAGCGTTAAAAAAAATATTTTCTTTGATTTTTTTTTCCTGCATTTTTGTAGTTTTTTCCAACATTTCTCACTTTCTTTCAACATCCTTTTGTCATAGTTCTGATTTAGAAAGTTTTTGTAAAACAGGTCAATTTGACCCGAAAACATCAGGAGGGGTCAAATAAATTAATCTGGAGGTGATTCCCTCAAATCAGCAGCAACACAAGAGTGAGATCACAGACCGTAAATATTAATTAATATATCTCTTAATTTAGCATATTAATATATATATATTAATATATATCTTAATTTAGCTTATTAATAAATAAACAGTCTGATGGGATGAAGCAACATGAGTGGAAGAGTCTCACGGTGACACCTAGTGGTCGTCTGCTGCCGGCACAGCCTGTCTGCACTGGAAACATTATTATTATTATTATTATTGTTATTATTATTATTATTATTGTTATTATTATTGTTAGTAACAGTTCTGATGAAACTAAATGGTACATAAGTCCTTTAGCGCCACCCTGAGGACCTGAAGACATCCTGACAGGAATGAGACCAACAGCAGCTTCATTTAACATTAGAGCCTAAAATGACTTTTTTCAGGTTTTTGTTACTTTTCTTCTTCTTCTTCTTCTTCTTCTTCTTCTTCTTCTTCTTCTTCTTCTTCTGCGCGTTTCACGTTTTTGTTGTTTCCCCGTTTTTTAAGCTTTTTCTGTCGTTTTTTTTATCACTTTTCAACGTTCTTTAATCCATTTTTTTCAAATGTTTGTTGTGTGTCTGTTTTGCATTTGGTGTGTGTGTGTGTGTGTGTGCCTGTTGGGTGTTTGGTGTGTCTGTGTGTGTGTGTGTGTTGTGTGTATGTGTGTGTCGGTTGTGTGTTTGTTGTGGTTCTGTTGTGTGTGTGTGTGCCTGTTGTGTGTTTGGTGTGTGTGTGTGTGTGTGTATGTGTGTGTTTGTTGTGTGTGTGTGTCTGTTGTGTATTCAATGTGTGTGTCTGTTGCGTGTGTGTGTCTGTAGTGTGTTCAATGTGCGTGTCTGTTGTGTGTGTGTGTTTGTTGTGTGTATGTTGTGTGTCGTGCGTTTGGTGTGTGTGTGTGTCTGTTGTCTGTTTGTTGTGTTTCTGTTGTGTGTGTGTGTGTGTGTGTGTGTTTGTTGTGTGTTTGGTGTGTGTGTCTGTTGTTACTGTATTGTGTTAACCCTCGTGTTGTCTCTCGGGTCAAAAAAGGACATTTTCGTCCCTTTTTCAGACATTTTTGTAGTCTCCACCACCACCACCTTACTAGTTTTATACTTTCTGGAATTCATGGTCAATAACCCTCATTTATATAGAATTATACCTGATATTAACCCTCATTTATATAGAATTATACCTGATATTAACCTCATTTATATAGAATTATACCTGATATTAACCCTCATTTATATAGAATTATACCTAATATTAACCCTCATTTATATAGAATTATACCTAATATTAACCCTCATTTATATAGAATTATACCTGATATTAACCTCATTTATATAGAATTATACCTGATATTAACCCTCATTTATATAGAATTATACCTAATATTAACCCTCATTTATATAGAATTATACCTGATATTAACCCTCATTTATATAGAATTATACCTGATATTAACCCTCATTTATATAGAATTATACCTAATATTAACCCTCATTTATATAGAATTATACCTGATATTAACCCTCATTTATATAGAATTATACCTGATATTAACCCTCATTTATATAGAATTATACCTGATATTAACCCTCATTTATATAGAATTATACCTGATATTAACCCTCATTTATATAGAATTATACCTAATATTAACCCTCATTTATATAGAATTATACCTGATATTAACCCTCATTTATATAGAATTATACCTAATATTAACCCTCATTTATATAGAATTATACCTGATATTAACCCTCATTTATATAGAATTATACCTAATATTAACCCTCATTTATATAGAATTATACCTGATATTAACCCTCATTTATATAGAATTATACCTGATATTAACCCTCATTTATATAGAATTATACCTAATACTAACCCTCATTTATATAGAATTATACCTGATATTAACCCTCATTTATATAGAATTTTACCTAATATTAACCCTGGATAGATAGATAGATAGATAGATAGATAGATAGATAGATAGATAGATAGATAGATAGATAGATAGATAGATAGATAGATAGATAGATAGATAGATAGAGAGATAGAGAGATAGAGAGATAATGAGGTGCAAGAAGGCCAAAAACATCAAATATCCAGAGAGGAAGTGTCTGAATGCACATATTGTATTATATTATTATTCAATTCAATTCAATTTTATTTTTAGTATCAATTCATAACAAGAGTTATCTCAAGACACTTTACAGATAGAGTAGGTCTAGACCAGATAGAGTAGGTCTAGACCAGATAGAGTAGGTCTAGACCAGATAGACAGGTCTAGACCAGATAGAGTAGGTCTAGACCAGATAGACAGGTCTAGACCAGATAGAGCAGGTCTAGACCAGATAGAGTAGGTCTAGACCAGATAGAGCAGGTCTAGACTACACTCCAGAATTTACAAGGACCCAACAGTTCTAGTAGTTCCCTCCAGAGCAAGCAACAGTGCGACAGTGGCGAGGAAAAACTTCCTTTTAGGCAGAAACCTGGGACAGACCCAGACCCAGACCCAGACCCAGACCCAGACCCAGGCTCTTGGTAGGCGGTGTCTGACGACCGGTTGGGGTTAGAATGAAGAGTGGCAATAACAGCCACAGAAAAGATAACAGTTTGTAGTAGTTCTTTGTAGTAGTTCATGGCTTAGCAGGGAATTGTGCGGCATTACAAGGCACAGCAGGACGTAGCAGGACGTAGCAGGACACAGCAGAGCGTAGCAGGACGTAGCAGGACACAGCAGAGCGTAGCAGGGCACAGCAGGACGTAGCAGGGCGTAGCAGGGCACAGCAGGACACAGCAGAGCGTAGCAGGACGTAGCAGGGCACAGCAGGACACAGCAGAGCGTAGCAGGACGTAGCAGGACACAGCAGGACGTAGCAGGACGTAGCAGGGCACAGCAGGACACAGCAGAGCGTAGCAGGACGTAGCAGGACACAGCAGAGCGTAGCAGGGCACAGCAGGACGTAGCAGGGCGTAGCAGGACGTAGCAGGACACAGCAGAGCGTAGCAGGACGTAGCAGGGCATAGCAGGACGTAGCAGGGCATAGCAGGGCACAGCAGGACGTAGCAGGACGTAGCAGGGCACAGCAGGACGTAGCAGGACGTAGCAGGACATAGCAGGACACAGCAGGATGAACACGGCATCACAGGACGTGTAGCGGGACCATGGCTACAGCTGCTACCATGATGTTGGAGCCTCCCTGATCTGAGGGAACATGCTGGGGGGTAAAGAACATAAGGACTCCAGGGAATGACTCCACAGAGCTAGGGTTAGTAACTAGGTTAGTAACTAGGTTAGTAACAAGCATTTCTGGGACATGGATGCACACAAATGGAAAGATAGAAAGATAAAAAGATAGAGGAGAGAGGAGCACAGTGTGTCAAAGGAATTCCCCCAGCAATCTAAAACTGTTACAGCATAACTGGGAGAGCATAACTAACTAGGAGAGCATGACTAACTAGGAGAGACAGGGTAAAGAGAGGAGCCGGATCGGGCTAGACTCTCCCCAGCCGGATCGGGTTGTATGCCCTGCCTCCCTCTAGTTTTATTATATTATTGATTGTATGATAGATAGATCTGACAACTATGACGAGAAGCAGGTGGGCCGGGTTAGGCGGACAATATTCAATTCTATGCTCTAACTATACGCTTGATCAAAGAGGAAAGTCTTAAGTCTACTCTTAAATGTGGAGACTGTGTCTGCCTCCTGAACCCAAACTGGAACCTGGTTCCACAGGAGAGGAGCCTGATAGCTGAACGCTCTGGTCCCTGGACCCAGACTGGAACCTGGTTCCACAGGAGAGGAGCCTGATAGCTGAACGCTCTGGTCCCTGGACCCAGACTGGAACCTGGTTCCACAGGAGAGGAGCCTGATAGCTGAACGCTCTGGTTCCCTGGACCCAGACTGGAACCTGGTTCCACAGGAGAGGAGCCTGATAGCTGAACGCTCTGGTCCCTGGACCCAGACTGGAACCTGGTTCCACAGGAGAGGAGCCTGATAGCTGAACGCTCTGGTCCCTGGACCCAGACTGGAACCTGGTTCCACAGGAGAGGAGCCTGATAGCTGAACGCTCTGGTCCCTGGACCCAGACTGGAACCTGGTTCCACAGGAGAGGAGCCTGATAGCTGAACGCTCTGGTCCCTGGACCCAGACTGGAACCTGGTTCCACAGGAGAGGAGCCTGATAGCTGAGCGCTCTGACTCCCGTTCTACTTTTAGAGACTCTAGGAACCACCAGTAACCCTGCATCCTGGGAGCACAGTGCTCTGGGGGGGTTGTAAGGTACTATGAGCTCTTTAAGATAAGATGGTGCCTGACCATGAAGAGCTTTGTAGGTGAGAAGAAGGATTTTAAATTCTATTCTAGATTATTATTAGTAGTATTAGGCCTATTATTATTATTAGTATTATTATTCTTAACTTTTCTGTCGTCACGGTGAATATTTGAATGAATGCATCTCAGCACACAGGGTCCAAATATAGAAATACATAAAGAGATAAAAAAACAACATGAGACAA
>JABXJD010000310.1:362500-377500 GCA_013375575.1 Percina caprodes | reverse complement strand
CGTTGCATAGTCTGTCCACCAGAGGACGCTCTACAACGTCCCGTTAGTGATGGCGTTGCATAGTCTGTCCACCAGAGGACGCCTACAACGTCCCTGTTAGTGATGGCGTTGCATAGTCTGTCCACCAGAGGACGCTCTACAACGTCCCCGTTGGTGATGGCGTTGCATAGTCTGTCCACCAGAGGACGCTCTACAACGTCCCCGTTAGTGATGGCATTGCATAGTCTGTCCACCAGAGGACGCTCTACAACGTCCCCGTTAGTGATGGCGTTGCATAGTCTGTCCACCAGAGGACGCTCTACAACGTCCCCGTTAGTGATGGCGTTGCATAGTCTGTCCACCAGAGGACGCTCTACAACGTCCCCGTTAGTGATGGCGTTGCATAGTCTGTCCACCAGAGGACGCTCTACAACGTCCCTGTTGACAACACTGATTATTTTTGAGAACTCATAAATAACTACATGTCTGAATTAAAGCTGAACTGTCCTCTGTCTCCTCTCTGTCTCCTCTCTGTCTCCTCTCTGTCTCATCTCTGTCTCCTCTCTGTCTCCTCTCTGTCTCATCTCTGTCTCCTCTCTGTCTCCTCTCTGTCTCCTCTGTCTCCTCTGTCTCCTCTCTGTCTCATCTCTGTCTCCTCTCTGTCTCCTCTCTGTCTCCTCTCTGTCTCCTCTGTCTCCTCTCTGTCTCATCTCTGTCTCCTCTCTGTCTCATCTCTGTCTCCTCTCTGTCTCCTCTCTGTCTCCTCTGTCTCATCTCTGTCTCCTCTCTGTCTCCTCTCTGTCTCCTCTGTCTCATCTCTGTCTCCTCTCTGTCTCCTCTCTGTCTCCTCTCTGTCTCCTCTCTGTCTCCTCTGTCTCATCTCTGTCTCCTCTCTGTCTCCTCTCTGTCTCCTCTCTGTCTCATCTCTGTCTCCTCTCTGTCTCCTCTCTGTCTCCTCCAGTGTGTAACTTCATGTGTCATGAGAAATGCCTGAAGACGCTGCGCTCTCCTTGCTCCTGCATTGCTCCGTCTCTGGTCCAGGTGAGTAAAACAAACAACCCCTCACTCTACCTGTAAATTATAGAGCGGTCTAGACCTGCTCTACCTGTAAATTATAGAGCGGTCTAGACCTGCTCTACCTGTAAATTATAGAGCGGTCTAGACCTGCTCTATCTGTAGATTATAGAGCGGTCTAGACCTGCTCTACCTGTAAATTATAGAGCGGTCTAGACCTGCTCTATCTGTAAATTATAGAGCGGTCTAGACCTGCTCTATCTGTAAATTATAGAGCGGTCTAGACCTGCTCTATCTGTAGATTATAGAGCGGTCTAGACCTGCTCTATCTGTAAATTATAGAGCGGTCTAGACCTGCTCTATCTGTAAATTATAGAGCGGTCTAGACCTGCTCTATCTGTAAATTATAGAGCGGTCTAGACCTGCTCTATCTGTAAATTATAGAGCGGTCTAGACCTGCTCTATCTGTAAATTATAGAGTGGCCTAGACCCGCTCTATTTGTAGATTATAGAGCGGTCTAGACCTGCTCTATCTGTAAATTATAGAGCGGTCTAGACCTGCTCCATCTGTAGATTATAGAGCGGTCTAGACCTGCTCTATCTGTAAATTATAGAGCGGTCTAGACCTGCTCTATCTGTAGATTATAGAGCGGTCTAGACCTGCTCTATCTGTAAATTATAGAGCGGTCTAGACCTTTTTCTAGAAAAACGCCCCATAGGTCCTTTGTTCAAGTTCCTTCCTGATGTCCTTATACTCTCATGTGTTGGTGTGAAAACCAGCTGCAGCCCCCCCCCTCCATGTTAACGTGTCATGCAGTTATGTAACGTGTCATTTTGTTTTAGTGTTTAATGTCGTTGTCATATTCAGCTTTTAAAGAACAAACTGGATAATCTTAATCCCTCCGTGTGTTACGCTCCATCCATCCTCAGAGCTGTTTTCGTGCTTTAATGGCAGAGGGACGTCCAAATATGTACGAAAACAAAACAATCTGAGGTTTAATATGTCACGTTGGATAAGAACTATGGTCAGAGTCAGAGTGGGGGGGCTGCGCCCCGAGCAGTTGGGGGTACGGTGCCTTGCTCAAGAGCACCATACTTAGGTCCGTATGGGGACTTGAACCAGCGATTCCCCATCGCCCCATCAGAATTTCCCCACTGGGGACAATAAACAGAAACATTTTTATTAATTAAAATGTATCAATTAAAATAATAAAATGAAGTCCTGATCGTCACTATCCTACCTGACGTGCTTTGATTCTGACGCTGTGTGTGTGTGTGTGTGTGTGTGTGTGTGTGTGTGTGTGTGTGTGTGTGTGTGTGTGTGTGTGTGTGTGTGTGTGTGTGTGTGTGTGTGTGCAGGTTCCCGTGGCTCACTGCTTCGGGCCGGCCGGGCAGAAGAAACGCTTCTGCTGCGTCTGCAGGAAACACACGGAGGGAAACACGGCGCTGCGCTGCGAAGGTCAGACACACTCAATGAAGGTCACAGCAGAAGGTCGTAGAAATACTATATATATATATATATATATATATATATATATATATATATATATATATATATATAAAGAGACTTCAGATACAGTATTAGGGACCACTAAGGTCTATATAAAGAGACTTCAGATCCAGTATTAGGGACCACTAAGGTCTAAATAAAAGAGACTTCAGATACAGTATTAGGGGACCACTAAGGTCTATATAAAAGAGACTTCAGATACAGTATTAGTGGACCACTAAGGTCTATATAAAGAGACTTCAGATACAGTATTAGGGACCACTAAGGTCTATATAAAGAGACTTCAGATACAGTATTAGGGGACCACTAAGGTCTATATAAAGAGACTTCAGATACAGTATTAGGGACCACTAAGGTCTATATAAAGAGACTTCAGATACAGTATTAGGGACCACTAAGGTCTATATAAAGAGACTTCAGATACAGTATTAGGGACCACTAAGGTCTATATAAAGAGACTTCAGATCCAGTATTAGGGACCACTAAGGTCTATATAAAGAGACTTCAGATACAGTATTAGGGACCACTAAGGTCTATATAAAGAGACTTCAGATACAGTATTAGGGACCACTAAGGTCTATATAAAGAGACTTCAGATCCAGTATTAGGGACCACTAAGGTCTATATAAAGAGACTTCAGATACAGTATTAGGGACCACTAAGGTCTATATAAAGAGACTTCAGATACAGTATTAGGGACCACTAAGGTCTATATAAAAGAGACTTCAGATACAGTATTAGGGACCACTAAGGTCTATATAAAGAGACTTCAGATACAGTATTAGGGGACCACTAAGGTCTATATAAAGAGACTTCAGATACAGTATTAGGGACCACTAAGGTCTATATAAAGAGACTTCAGATACAGTATTAGGGACCACTAAGGTCTATATAAAGAGACTTCAGATACAGTATTAGGGACCACTAAGGTCTATATAAAGAGACTTCAGATACAGTATTAGGGACCACTAAGGTCTATATAAAAGAGACTTCAGATACAGTATTAGGGACCACTAAGGTCTATATAAAGAGACTTCAGATACAGTATTAGATAATAAATAGATAATAATAATTATAATAACATTTGAATGGAAATGTGTTGAGATGTGAAGAGACCAGAGCAGCCTCTCAGCCTTCAGAAACGTCTCTGATATCATTTAAATAAAAGTAGACAAATAAATGAAAGCGCTGTAGTCAAAAAGTTTCATCTGTAATTAAATGTGTGTGTGTGTCTGTGTGTGTGTGTGTGTGTGTGTCTGTGTGTATGTGTCTGTGTGTGTGTCTGTGTGTGACTGTGTGTGTGTGTGTGTGTGTGTGTGTGTGTGTGTCTGTGTGTATGTGTCTGTGTGTGTGTCTGTGTGTGACTGTGTGTGTGTGTGTGTGTGTTTGTGTCTGTGTGTCTGTGTGTATGTGCATGCATGTGTGTGTCTGTGTGTGTGTGTGTGTGCGTGTGTGTTTGTGTCTGTGTGTGTGTGCTTGCGTGCGCGTGTGTGTGTGTGCATACGTGCGTGCGTATGTGTGTCTCTCTGTGTGTGTGCATGCGTGCGTGCGTATGTGTGTTTGTCTCTCTTTGTGTGTGTGTGTGTGTGTGTGTGTGTGTCTGTGTGTGCATGCGTGCGTGCGTATGTGTGTGTGTCTGTGTGTGTGTCAGTGTGTGAGCTGCATGTCCACGCTGACTGCGCCGTCTTCAGCTGCGCAGACTGTCGCTGTTCTCACCTGGACGGGACTCTGCAGCAGGTGAGTTCTTAAAATCATCTTCTAACGTTATATTTTGTAGTTTTTCTAGAACGTGTTGACACGCTTTAATCTTCCCTTTAATAAATATCTATATCTGAAATATAAATAATTTTAACCAAATTACCATAAAAATGGATCCTTCCAACGCTCTTTCATTCCTCTGATCTTAACTATTAGTCACAATAATTCACACACACACACACACACCTTAATAGTTTCAGAACTCAGTAACATCTCACGTTTAAGGATCTACTTTCTGCCGCTGCAGGATACGTTTCACCACCACTGGAGGGAGGGAAACCTGCCGTCAGCGGCGAGGTGCGATGCGTGCCGGCGTTCCTGCGGTTCGTCTGACGTCCTGGCCGGGATGAGGTGCGAGTGGTGCGGCCTCACGGTAAGAACCGGCCGAACTACAGCCAACCGGACCCAAAGTTCACCGAGTGTAAAAGCATTGTGGTTATATACACATTTTTTGGAATTTGCACAAATAAATACAAATAGACAAATTATTCTGTAATACTGTGGCCAAAGGTCTCATTTTCACTGGGAACAGACTGGACATATCTGACTCACTTTTTAAAGTGGTACTTTGTTTTCAACCTGGCATCCACCAGACTCCATGTAAATAATCACTACTTTTATAATCGTAAAACAAACTTCCTTCAAAGTGGAAAGAAACTAAATAAAACTCTTAATTCACCCATTTACATGTGGAGATATGCTGCTTTATACATGCTAAAAGTAGTGATTATTTACATGGAGTCTGGTGGAGATATGCTGCTCTATACACGCTAAAAGTAGTGATTATTTACATGGAGTCTGGTGGAGATATGCTGCTCTATACACGCTAAAAGTAGTGATTATTTACATGGAGTCTGGTGGAGATATGCTGCTTTATACACACTAAAAGTAGTGATTATTTACATGGAGTCTGGTGGAGATATGCTGCTCTATACACGCTAAAAGTAGTGATTATTTACATGGAGTCTGGTGGAGATATGCTGCTTTATACACGCTAAAAGTAGTGATTATTTACATGGAGTCTGGTGGAGATATGCTGCTCTATACACACTAAAAGTAGTGATTATTTACATGGAGTCTGGTGGAGATATGCTGCTCTATACATGCTAAAAGTAGTGATTATTTACATGGAGTCTGGTGGAGATATGCTGCTCAATACACGCTAAAAGTAGTGATTATTTACATGGAGTCTGGTGGAGATATGCTGCTCTATACACGCTAAAAGTAGTGATTATTTACATGGAGTCTGGTGGAGATATGCTGCTCTATACACGCTAAAAGTAGTGATTATTTACATGGAGTCTGGTGGAGATATGCTGCTCTATACACGCTAAAAGTAGTGATTATTTACATGGAGTCTGGTGGAGATAGGCTGCTTTATACACGCTAAAAGTAGTGATTATTTACATGGAGTCTGGTGGAGATATGCTGCTCTATACATGCTAAAAGTAGTGATTATTTACATGGAGTCTGGTGGAGATATGCTGCTCTATACACGCTAAAAGTAGTGATTATTTACATGGAGTCTGGTGGAGATACAGTGGTGCTCAAAAGTTTACATACACATGCTTAAGTTGACTAAAAAGAGGAATAAAAAAATCATGTTTTGGAAATTTATTTTAATACCTAAATTAAAAAATGAGGTAAAATCCAACCTTTAAGGACACCAATTTTCTTTGTGAATGAATAACGTATTGTAAATAAATAAATGTTCTTATTTAAAATACAGGGGTCATAAGTATACATACCCCTATGTTAAATTCCCATAGAGGCAGGCAGATTTTTATTATTAAAGGCCAGTTATTTCCTGGATTCAGGATATTATGCATCCTGATAAAGTTCCCTTGGCCTTTAGAATTAAAATAGCCCCACATCATCACATACTCTTCACCATGCTTAGAGATAGGCATGGGATACTTTCTATAAAATCATCTCTCAATGCAAATCAAACCAGGTATTAGTCTAACTGAAATAAAACCATGCCTATCTCTAAGCATGGTGAAGAGTATGTGATGATGTGGGGCTATTTTAATTCTAAAGGCCAAGGGAACTTTATCAGGATGCATAATATCCTGAATCCAGGAAATAACTGGCCTTAATAATAAAAATCTGCCTGCCTCTATGGGAATTTAACATAGGGGTATGTATACTTATGACCCTGTATTTTAAATAAGAACATTTATTTATTTACAATACGTTATTCATTCACAAAGAAAATTGGTGTCCTTAAAGGTTGGATTTTACCTCATTTTTTAATTTAGGTATTAAAATAAATTTCCAAAACATGATTTTTTTATTCCTCTTTTTAGTCAACTTAAGCATGTGTATGTAAACTTTTGAGCACCACTGTATGCTGCTCTATACACGCTAAAAGTAGTGATTATTTACATGGAGTCTGGTGGAGATAGGCTGCTTTATACATGCTAAAAGTAGTGATTATTTACATGGAGTCTGGTGGAGATATGCTGCTCTATACACGCTAAAAGTAGTGATTATTTACATGGAGTCTGGTGGAGATATGCTGCTCTATACATGCTAAAAGTAGTGATTATTTACATGGAGTCTGGTGGAGATATGCTGCTCTATACACGCTAAAAGTAGTGATTATTTACATGGAGTCTGGTGGAGATATGCTGCTCTATACACACTAAAAGTAGTGATTATTTACATGGAGTCTGGTGGAGATATGCTGCTCTATACATGCTAAAAGTAGTGATTATTTACATGGAGTCTGGTGGAGATATGCTGCTCTATACACGCTAAAAGTAGTGATTATTTAAATGGAGTCTGGTGGGTTTGGTGAACGTGATTTCGGACAGGTCAGACACTTAGAATAATAATCGGAGTCATTTATTTTATTTTACGTTTACTCTAATAACCCTGGTGTGTTGTTGTCTGTGCAGAGCCACGCGGCGTGTTACCTCGGCTTGCCACCAGAGTGCACTCTGGGACGTCTGCGCAGCATGCTGCTTCATCCGGCCTGCATCCGCCTTGATTCTAGAAACTTCAGCAAGATGCACTGCTACCGCATCACCGAGAGCTGCAGCCAAGAACTGGGTACACACACACACACACACACACACACACACACACACACACACACACACACACACACACACACACACACACACACACACACACAGACCACATCCTCTGTGATGCAGAAACACTCAGCTCATTTCCTGAGAGCTTATCTTTGTCTTCATCTGAGATGTGAAGTGATCTCTGAGACGCTGCAAGTTTCAGCAGGTTCAAAATGGAGGATAAACCGAATAAATGTCAACTATTGAAATTATATATACAGTGGGGCTTGAAGGTTTGGGCCCCCCAGGTAAAGATTTGTATTAATGTGCATGAAGAAGCCAAGAAAAGATGGAAAAATCTCCAAAAGGCATCAAATGACAGATTATACATTCGTATAATATGTCACAAAAAGTTAGATTATATTTCATTATTTACACTTTCAAAATAACAGAAAGCAAAAAAAATGGCGTCTGCAAAAGTTTGGGCCCCCTGCAGAGTTTCTAGAGTCATCAGAAGAAAACCTCGTCTACGTCCTCACCACAAAAATCTGCATTTGAAGTTTGCAAATGAACATATAGACAAGCCTGATGCATTGTGGGAAGATGTTCTGTGGACCGATGAGGTTAAAATAGAACTTTTTGGCCGCAATAAGCAAAGTTTGGAGAAGAAAGGACCCAGAAGTTAATGAAAAGAACCTCTGTCCAGCTGTTAAGCATGGTGGGGGGAGGGGGGGGTTGTATTGCAGCCAGTGGGGGGTGTGGGGGGGCTGTGTTGCAGCCAGTGGGGGTTGTGTTGCAGTCAGTGGTTCAGGGAACATTTCACGAGTAGAAGGAAAAATGGATTCAATAAAATTTCATTTTGGAGCTAACTTGATGCCATCTGTGAAGAAGCTGAAGTTAAAGAGAGGATGGCTTCTACAAATGGAGAATGATCCTAAACACACCTCAAAACCCACGGTGATTACATCAAGAGGCGTAAACTGCAGGTTCTGCCATGGCCTTCACGATCTCCTGACCTCAGCATAATGGAAAATCTATGGATAGACCTTAAAGGAGCAGAAATCTCAAAGAAGTGGAAGACTTTTGGAAGAAAGAATATGCCAAGATACCTCAAACAAGGGGGGGGGGATACAAGGCATTAACTCTGCAGGGGGAATACAAGGTATTACTCTGCAGGGGGCCCAAACTTTGCAGACTTCATTATTTTTAAAGTGTAATTAATGAAATATAATCTAACTTTTTGTGACATATTACACGAATGTCTAATCTGTCATTTGATGCCTTTTGGAGATTTTTCCATCTTTTCTTGGCTTGTTATTGTTTGTATATATATATATATATATATATATATATATATATATATATATATATATATATATATATATATATATATATATATTTAACCCTTGTGTTGTCTTCCCATCGACCATCGAAGCAACTTTAGTTTTCCTGGGTCTAAATAAAAAAATAAAAAATATTTGGTCGTCTTTTGTTGCTTTCTTGACATTTTGTCACTTTTTTCCAATATTTGTATTAATTTTTCTACACTTCTTGACTTTTTTTGGACATTTCCTTTCACTTTTTTGTAGTGAAATTGAATTTAACCCAATGTAATAAATAGTGATAAGTGTGTGTGTGTGTGTGTGTGTGTGTGTGTGTGTGTGTATCATTTATTTGAGGCTGATTTACTCATCTACGGTCGTGTTTCTGAAGTTATTGTTGCTTTAACCCTTGTATGGTATTCAGGTCAAATTGACCCATTTCAAATTAATAGAAGAAAAATGGTAAAAGTAATTTTTTTCTTCTACCTGAAATAATTACCTTATTTCCTGTGATAAACATGTATTCCTAACTCAATTCTGAACATTATTCTGGATATGACACTTAAATTTTTTTTTCCATAGTGGATATTTAACATGAATTATAACCTTATGACAAAAACTTGGATTTTTAATTGTGTGTGTGTAGAGACTGATTGCATTCTCTGAACATCTCAGCTGGTGGAAATGGAGATAAAGACAATATTTGTTAATAGATTATGGAGTAAAATTGTATTTCAGAATTGGTTTTAAAACCCCAAATAACTTAGGGGTCAGTTTGACCCGAGGGACACGAGAGGGTCCCGGAGGTGGAGACAACACGAGGGTTAAGGGGTTAAATGCAGAGAATGAGATTCGCCAGATGTGTGTGTGTGTGTGTGTGTGTGTGATTAAAAAAATAACCTTTAAATGTAAATGTGCTGTATTTATAAAGCGCTTTTCTAGTATTAACGACTACTCAAAGCTCTTCTACACCATCAGATACACCCTCACACACATCTACACACCTGCTCATCAGATACACACACACACACACACACACACACACACACACACACATCTACACACCTGCTCATCAGATACACACACACACACACACATCTACACACCTGCTCATCAGATACACACTCACACACATCTACACACCTGCTCATCAGATACACACTCACACACATCTACACACCTGCTCATCAGATACACACTCACACACATCTACACACCTGCTCATCAGATACACTCACACACTCTGATGTCACAGCATTGGGGGCAACTCGGGGTTTGGTGTCTTGCCCAAGGACATGGGACTGCAGGGCCAGGGATTGAACCCCCAACCTTCCTATTGGCAGACTAATAATGACCTTTTCTCTCCATATTTCTATCAGATAACTCGGATGATGTCGACTCGTCTGCAGCTAAAGACGCTCAGCCGGCTGCCGCTGAGCCCGGTACGGTCACACACACACACACACACACACACACACACACACACACACACACACACACACACACACACACACACACACACACACACACACACACACACACACACAGGTCAGAGGTCACCTGGACACACACACAGATACACACACACGCTGTGTACGTTTGTGTGTGTTTGTGTTTACGTGTGTGTGTGTGTGTGTGTGTGTGTGTGTGTGTGTGTGTGTGTGTGTCACAGGTAAACAGTTTCTGAAGGTGTTTGACGGAGATGATGCAGTGAAGCGCGGCTTCTTCCGATTGGTCTCCATTCATCGAGCCACGAGGAAAGAGGAAGTGGTGGTGAGGGCTTCCCCAAAATCACACTCACACACTTACACACACTCACACTCACACTCACACACACTCACGCATTCACGCACACACACACACACACACACACTCATGTATTCACGCACACACACTCACACGCACTCAATCACTCACACTCACACACACACACTCACACACACTCAAGCACTCACTCACACACAGCACTGTGGAGGAAGGTTTGGCTCTGCGAGACTAGATTTTAGGTAATAAGACTTGGCCTCACACTGCATTGCTGGTGTTGTCCTGCAGGAGGCGGCGCTGAGGGCCTTCTACCTCCCTGATGAACCTCTGGGCTACGAGCTGCAGGACGTCTGTGGCGTGCAGCGTCTCCATAGCGACGACATCGTCAACCGCAACGGCGGCCCCGACAACCGGAGCTTTCCGAAGGACGGAGGCGACGCCTGGCTGCTGAGGGCTAAGCCCCGAGACGCTGAGGACATCAGGGTGTACGCTGGCTGGCCCAGGTCAGACAGACCACTGCTTTTAGTGTGTATAGAGCAGCATATCTCCACCAGACTCCATGTAAATAATCACTACTTTTAGCGTGTATAGAGCAGCATATCTCCACCAGACTCCATGTAAATAATCACTACTTTTAGCGTGTATAGAGCAGCATATCTCCACCAGACTCCATGTAAATAATCACTACTTTTAGCATGTATAGAGCAGCATATCTCCACCAGACTCCATGTAAATAATCACTACTTTTAGCGTGTATAGAGCAGCATATCTCCACCAGACTCCATGTAAATAATCACTACTTTTAGCGTGTATAGAGCAGCATATCTCCACCAGACTCCATGTAAATAATCACTACTTTTAGCGTGTATAGAGCAGCATATCTCCACCAGACTCCATGTAAATAATCACTACTTTTAGTGTGTATAGAGCAGCATATCTCCACCAGACTCCATGTTAATAATCACTACTTTTAGTGTGTATAGAGCAGCATATCTCCACCAGACTCCATGTAAATAATCACTACTTTTAGTGTGTCTAGAGCAGCATATCTCCACCAGACTCCATGTAAATAATCACTACTTTTAGCGTGTATAGAGCAGCATATCTCCACCAGACTCCATGTAAATAATCACTACTTTTAGCGTGTATAGAGCAGCATATCTCCACCAGACTCCATGTAAATAATCACTACTTTTAGCGTGTATAGAGCAGCATATCTCCACCAGACTCCATGTAAATAATCACTACTTTTAGTGTGTCTAGAGCAGCATACCTCCACCAGACTCCATGTAAATAATCACTACTTTTAGTGTGTATAGAGCAGCATATCTCCACCAGACTCCATGTAAATAATCACTACTTTTAGCATGTATAGAGCAGCATATCTCCACCAGACTCTGACTGGCTCTGACTCTGAATCTGTCCTGTAGGGTCACATTGTCTGCCGGTCACAGCGTTCTCGCTCAATACAGAACCATCTTAAAAACTTATATATCTTTAATATATATATATTTTGACACCAGTCACTTAGACACTAATGCATCGGAAACAGGGTTCAGAAATGAGCCTTTAATGGTCGCCTTGCTGTGTTTTCAGGTCGGGTGAAGCCTTCGTGTCCGTCTCCGTCTCTAAGAGCAGCACGGCGGCGTCCGTCCTCACCGAGGTCCTCAGTCTCCTCGACAGACCGGTAACTCAGAGGAAATCCTCCTCCAGGAACTACTTGACACACTTCATTTGTACAGATGTGACCCTGTAACCCTCGTGTTGTCTTCCCGTCAAAATTGAAAAATCTTTTGTTCACGTTTTTAATTTTTCTTACGTTTTTGTCCCTTTTTTTCAACACTTTTGATGCTTTTTTTCAATGTTTGTCACTTTTTGACGTTTCCAATGCTACGTAACACTAACTTATTAACTTTAGTTTTAGTTATTTTTGGAATTTATGGTCAATAAACCTCATTTATAGGAAATTATACCTAATGTTTGAGTTAGAAAAGCAGAAATTAGGAATTATTGAGACTAAAATTAAAGGAATGGATGTTGATGATAATCACAGACTAGAATATGTCAACTTTTACTCTCAATACTATTTCAAAAACACTTCAATTTGGTTTCAAATGCTATAAAATTGAATAAGACGCCCCAAAATTAATGAAAGTAGAGATTTGTACTTGGCAAAGAGCGTTGTGTGGAATCAATCATGTTATTTTGGGGAATTAAAAAGAACATTGATATAGGACAACATGAGGACAACATGGGGACAACATGAGGACAACATGGGGACAACATGAGGACCACATGAGGACAACATGAGGTCCACATGGGGACAACATGGGGACAACATGAGGACAACATGAGGACACCATGAGGACACCATGAGGACAACGTGAGGACCACATGAGGACCACATGAGGGCCACATGAGGACAACATGAAGACAACATGAGGACAACATGAGGACAACATGAGGACAACATGAAGACACCATGAGGACAACATGAAGACAACATGAGGATAACATGAGGACAACATGAAGACACCATGAGGACAACATGAAGACAACATGAGGATAACATGAGGACAACATGAAGACACCATGAGGACAACATGAAGACAACATGAGGACAACATGAAGACAACATGAGGATAACATGAGGACAACATGAAGACACCATGAGGACAACATGAAGACAACATGAGGATAACATGAGGACAACATGAAGACACCATGAGGACAACATGAAGACACCATGAGGACAACATGAAGACAACATGAGGACAACATGAAGACAACATGAGGATAACATGAGGACAACATGAAGACACCATGAGGACAACATGAAGACAACATGAGGATAACATGAGGATTAATAAATATCTATATCTGAAATCTGAGTTTCTTTTTAACCAAATTACCATAAAATGGATCCTTCCAACGCTCTTTCATTCCTCTGATCTTAACTATTAGTCACAATAATTCATAATTTCTGCTTTTTTAACTCTAATATCAGGTATAATTCTATATAAATGAGGGTTAATATCAGGTATAATTCTATATAAATGAGGGTTAATATTAGGTATAATTCTATATTAATGAGGGTTAATATCAGGTATAATTCTATATAAATGAGGGTTAATATTAGGTATAATTCTATATAAATGAGGGTTAATATTAGGTATAATTCTATATAAATGAGGGTTAATATTAGGTATAATTCTATATAAATGAGGGTTAATATCAGGTATAATTCTATATAAATGAGGGTTAATATCAGGTATAATTCTATATAAATGAGGGTTAATATTAGGTATAATTCTATATAAATGAGGGTTAATATCAGGTATAATTCTATATAAATGAGTGTTAATATTAGGTATAATTCTATATAAATGAGGGTTAATATCAGGTATAATTCTATATAAATGAGGGTTAATATTAGGTATAATTCTATATAAATGAGGTTAATATTAGGTATAATTCTATATAAATGAGGGTTAATATTAGGTATAATTCTATATAAATGAGGGTTAATATTAGGTATAATTCTATATAAATGAGGGTTAATATCAGGTATAATTCTATATAAATGAGGGTTAATATCAGGTATAATTCTATATAAATGAGGGTTAATATTAGGTATAATTCTATATAAATGAGGGTTAATATTAGGTATAATTCGATATAAATGAGGGTTAATATTAGGTATAATTCGATATAAATGAGGGTTAATATCAGGTATAATTCTATATAAATGAGGGTTAATATCAGGTATAATTCTATATAAATGAGGGTTAATATTAGGTATAATTCTATATAAATGAGGGTTAATATTAGGTATAATTCTATATAAATGAGGGTTAATATTAGGTATAATTCTATATAAATGAGGGTTAATATTAGGTATAATTCTATATAAATGAGGGTTAATATTAGGTATAATTCTATATAAATGAGGGTTAATATTAGGTATAATTCGATATAAATGAGGGTTAATATCAGGTATAATTCTATATAAATGAGGGTTAATATTAGGTATAATTCTATATAAATGAGGGTTAATATCAGGTATAATTCTATATAAATGAGGGTTATTGACCATGAATTCCAGAAAGTATAAAACTAGTAAGGTGGTTTTAGTGGAGACTAAAAAAATGTCAGAAAAAGAGACAAAACTGTCCATTTTTGGTCTGTTTTTGACCCGAGAGGACAACAGGAGGGTTAAACAAAGAGCCGAACAGAAGTGTATGAAATATTTAATATTTAATATTAAAATATTAAGATGATTGTGTTGTTTCAGGATGAAGACGCGTCCGGTTTCAGTCTGCTGGAGGTCTGCATGAGCAGCAAGCAAGGTGACAACTAGAGGAAGGGTTTTAAGACTGATACGAATATTTGGTTATTTAAAATCCCATATTACGATATATATATATATATATATATATATATATATATATATATATATATATATATAGTAGTTATTTATGAGTTCTCACTAAAATAATATGATAATTTGTTTTATTTTCACAACAGAACATCAAAATATATTAAAGTTCTGATAATAAAATGTAGAAAAATACATGTCCTCATGTCTCCATGTCCTCATGTGTCCATGTCCTCATGTCTCCATGTCCTC
>JABXJD010000310.1:340000-357500 GCA_013375575.1 Percina caprodes | reverse complement strand
CACATACGCCTCGGTCTTAGATATCGTCATTAATCATTGCTGTAACTGTTTTATGTTACCTTCATTATATTGATTTTGTTGTTTTAAGTCTTTGTTGTTTTTTTTGTAAAGTTTTTTTTGTGTAATTTATAGAGCCCGACCGATATATCGGTATCGGCATTAATAATGTGTTGGTGTTGCATAGTCTGTCCACCAGAGGACGCTCTACAACGTCCCTGTTAGTGATGGCGTTGCATAGTCTGTCCACCAGAGGACGCTCTACAACGTCCCTGTTAGTGATGGTGTTGCATAGTCTGTCCACCAGAGGACGCTCTACAACGTCCCTGTTAGTGATGGTGTTGCATAGTCTGTCCACCAGAGGACGCTCTACAACGTCCCTGTTAGTGATGGCGTTGCATAGTCTGTCCACCAGAGGACGCTCTACAACGTCCCTGTTAGTGATGGCGTTACATAGTCTGTCCACCAGAGGACGCTCTACAACTCCTACCAACTATTACCTCAACACAGTAAAGATAATGGAACAGTGACTACAAATAGTAGTTTGTAATATTCATGGCGTAGCAGGACATAGCAGGACATAGCAGGAAGTAGCAGGAAGTAGCAGGAAGTAGCAGGAAGTAGCAGGACCACAGAGTTTGACCCCCCCGTACAAACGTGTCTCGTCTCGGCAGGTAACGACTTGGCCCGTGTCCTGCGTTGGGGGACAGGTTACAGCGGCGAGGACCCCCACCAAATCCTGGTCTCTGTGGACGAGGCGGACGAGGTGCTGATGGACCGCTGGACCATCCTGCTGGACGCGCAGGACATCTCCGAAGACGGGAAGGCCAACGGCTTCCTGGAGCCGCCCAAGGTCTGGTCCGAGGTCTTGAGTGTTCAGGGCGTTTTCACACCCACAGGCCTAGACTTCAGCCCCCCCCCCCCACACCCCCCCTCAATATTTAGAAGTGGTAGATTTAATAAAATATAAATATATAAAGACAAATAAAAAGATAAACAAACAAACTGTTCAGGGGATCAAAACATGTCCGGAGAACAAGTCTGTGTGTGTGTGTGTGTGTGTGTGTGTGTGTGTGTGTGTGTGTGTGTGTGTGTGTGTGTGTGTGTGTGTGTGAGAGTGTGAGATGTTTTTTAATGATTTCTGTTTTCATCTTTTTAGGATGTACGCCTAAATTATTCCTGAAAAAAAAACACGTGTAAAGTTTTGAACAATACAGGACAATTATTATTTCCTTAATATAAATATAATATAATATATTAATATTATACATAAATAATGACATTTGCACAATAAATTGATGCAAGAACGGCATAAATTGTTGCATAAAAATGCACCAGAATGAAGGACATTAAGTGTTTGATGGACCCCCAGTTATATTGTATGTATATAAAATCTACGCCTATATGTATACAGTATAAAAAAAATAATACTATATAATATTATAATAAATAATATATAAAATATTTATTTTTCAATAATTATTTTATTAATTATAAAATAATTTTACTATAAAAATATTATATATTATATATTATTATAAATATATATTTTTAAATATTATTTATTTTTAACTAATTATTTTATTTATTACAAAAATTTATTTATTTCAAAGAAATTATTTTTTTATTTTAAAAGATATAATATAATTTATTTTAAAAGATATAATTTATTTTATAAAGAATACAACATTTATTTAATAAAACATTTTATTTATCGTGAAAAATATTAAATTATTATATTTAAATAATATAATAAATAATATATAATAATGTTTACTCGGGTCAGATTCATTTCACACAGAAAAATCTGAAAGGTGCCGGTCTAATATTTTGATGTTGAGATGACGAGACAACTGTTATTATTATTATTATTATTATTATTATTATTATTTATTCCTTGGTGTCTTTGTGTCTCAGATCGTACAGATGAACAACTACTTTGGTCTGGGAATCGACGCAGAGCTCAGCCTCGACTTCCACCAGGCGCGAGAGGACGACCCCGATAAATTCACCAGCAGGTAAACGTTGTGTTCAGGTGCATTCTGGGCGTGCTGGTCTTACAGGGAGGTGTGTTCAGGTGCATTCTGGGCGTGCTGGTCTTACAGGGAGGTGTGTTCAGGTGCATTCTGGGCGTGCTGGTCTTACAGGGAGGTGTGTTCAGGTGCATTCTGGGCGTGCTGGTCTTACAGGGAGGTGTGTTCAGCATTATAAATCTGAGACAGTAATACTGTAATAAAGCTAATTATCCCCCACACACACACACACACACACACACGCACACACACACACACACACACACACACACACACACAGGTTCCATAACAAAGGCGTGTACGTGAAGGTGGGTCTGCAGAAGATCAGTTACAGCAGGAGTCTCCACAAAGAGCTGCAGCTTCAGGTCGACGCTCAGGACGTCCCGTTACCACACATAGAGGGGCTGATCTTCCTCAATATACCCAGGTAACACACACACACACACACACACACACACACACACACACACACACACATAGAGGGGCTGATCTTCCTCAATATACCCAGGTAACACACACACACACACACACACACACACACACACACACACATAGAGGGGCTGATCTTCCTCAATATACCCAGGTAACACACACACACACATAGAGGGGCTGATCTTCCTCAATATACCCAGGTAACACACACACACACACACACACACACACACATAGAGGGGCTGATCTTCCTCAATATACCCAGGTAACACACACACACACACACACACACACACACATAGAGGGGCTGATCTTCCTCAATATACCCAGGTAACACACACACACACACACACACACACACACACACACACACACACACATAGAGGGGCTGATCTTCCTCAATATACCCAGGTACACACACACACACACACACACACACACACACACACATAGAGGGGCTGATCTTCCTCAATATACCCAGGTAACACACACACACACACACACACACACACACACACACACACATAGAGGGGCTGATCTTCCTCAATATACCCAGGTAACACACACACACACACACACACACACACACACATAGAGGGGCTGATCTTCCTCAATATACCCAGGTAACACACACACACACACACACACACACACACACACACACACACACATAGAGGGGCTGATCTTCCTCAATATACCCAGGTAACACACACACACACACACACACACACACACACACACACACACACACACACATAGAGGGGCTGATCTTCCTCAATATACCCAGGTAACACACACACACACACACACACACACACACACACACACACACACATAGAGGGGCTGATCTTCCTCAATATACCCAGGTAACACACACACACACACACACACACACACATGTAGAGAACCGACACACACACACACACACACACATATATATAGAGAACAGACACACACACACACACACACACACACACACATATATAGGGAACAGACACACACACACACACAGAACAGATACACACATACACACACATACATATAGAGAACAGACACACACACACACACATGTAGAGAACCGACACACACACACACACACACACACATAGAGGGGCTGATCTTCCTCAATATACCCAGGTAACACACACACACACACACACACACATGTAGAGAACCGACACACACACACACATGTAGAGAACCAACACACACACACACACACACACACACATGTAGAGAACCGACACACACACACACACACACACACACACACACACACTAACAGGACAGACACACAAACACACACACAGAACGCACACATAAAAATAAATATTCAAATATATTTGTTTTACCTTACCTTCCTGTGTGTGTGTGTGTGTGTGTGTGTGTGTGTCTGTGTGTGTGTGTGTGTAGTTGGGGTTCTGGTGCTGACCTCTGGGGGTCAGAGGTCGACGGTCGCCATGAGAAACCGAGCATCGACGACAGCCTGCTGGAGGTGGTCGGCGTCACCGGGGTCGTGCACATGGTGAGAGAATCACAACAACCACCTTTAAAAGATGGCCGCCGCGCAGGGAGGTCATGTGATAGTGTGTGTGTGTGTGTGTGTGTGTGTGTGTGTGTGTGTGTGTGTGTGTTTGCAGGGCCAGGTGCAGAGCGGTCTGCGCTCAGGGATCCGTATTGCTCAGGGGAACTACATCAGGTTGACGCTGAGCAAACCGATCCCGGTCCAGGTGGACGGAGAACCGTGGGTCCAACCACCGGGACACATCATCATCTCTGCTGCTGGACCAAAGGTCACACACACACACACACACACACACACACACACACACACACACACACACACACACACACACACACAGACACACACACACACACACACACACACACACACACACACACACACACACAGAGACACACGCACAGAGAGAGACACACACACACACAGACACACAGACACACACACACACACAGAGACACACACACACACACATACAGAGAGAGACACACACACTCAGAGAGACACACACACACACACACACACATAGACACACACACACACACAGAGAGACACACACACACACACACACACACACACAGAGAGACACACGCACAGAGAGAGACACACACACACACACACACACACAGAGACACACACACACACAGAGACACACACACACACACAGACGCACGCACAGAGAGAGACACACACACACACACACACACAGAGATGCACACCCAGAGAGAGACACACACACACACAGAGAGACACACACACACACACACACACACACACAGAGAGACACACACACACACACACACACACACACACAGAGACACACGCACAGAGAGACACACACACACACACACACACACACACACACAGAGACACACACACACACACACACAGACGCACGCACAGAGAGAGACACACACACACACACAGAGATGCACACCCAGAGAGAGACACACACACACAGAGAGACACACACACACACACACACACACACACACACACAGAGACAGACACACACACACACACACACACACAGAGACACACACACGTACACACACAGAGACACACACACAGAGACACACAGACACACAGAGACACACACAGAGAGACACACACACACACACAGAGACACACACACACACACAGAGACACACACACACACACACACACACACACACACAGAAAGACACACACACAGAGACACACACACAGAGACACACACACAGAGACACACACACTCACACAAAAAGAGACACACACACACACACAGACACACACACCTGCCTGTTGCTACGGTGTCCCTCTGTGTCTGCAGGTCCGGATGCTGAGGAAGTCCAAGCAGAAGCTGAAGAAGTCTGCTGCTGTCTCTAAGGACGGACGTCCAGAGAGTCCGTCCTCCAGAGGGGGGGGACACTGACCCCCCCCCCCAGCGTCCTGCCTTTAACCTGCAGCACAGACCCGGACACTGAAAGTTTTAATGTTTACACACAGTGGGACCAAGACCTGGATCACATTGGGTCCAGAACCACATCCTACTGGACCACTTACAGAGTCCACGTGGTTCATATTTAGTTACTAGAACGATTAATCGTTAAAATCACGATCTCATCTTTAACCCTTAACACTCACACACTATGTAGACATGTACACACACACACACACACACACACACACACACTATGTAGACATGTACACACACACACACACACTATGTAGACATGTACACACACACACACACACACACACACACTATGTAGACATGTACACACACACACACACACACACACACACTATGTAGACATGTACACACACACACACACACTATGTAGACATGTATACACACACACACACTCACACACACACACTATGTAGACATGTACACACACACACACTCACACACTGTGTAGACATGTACACACACACACACTCACACACACACACACACACACACTATGTAGACATGTACACACACACACACACACACACACACACACACTATGTAGACATGTACACACACACTCACACACACACACTATGTAGACATGTACACACACACACTCACACACACACACTATGTAGACATGTACACACACACACACTATGTAGACATGTACACACACACTCACACACACACACTATGTAGACATGTACACACACACACAAACACACACTATGTAGACATGTACACACACACTCACACACTCACACACTATGTAGACATGTACACACACGTACAGACACACACACACATAGAAACACACACGTAGATGCACACACACACACACACACACACACGTAGATACACACACGTAGACACACACACACACGTAGACGCACACACTACTAACGAATATCTTCATCGTGTGATTAATGTGTGGATTATGTTCTGGGTGAATGGATGAGTAGTTTAACCTTTGACCTTGAATCTTTGACCTTTGACCTTTAACCTTTAAACACACAAAACATGTTGTATGGAAGCAAATAAGAGACGTAAGTCTTTGATCTTTAACATCCGCTCAATACTTCATTTTGAAATATTTTATTTTGAAAATCTTATCTGACTTGTTTTTTTCATTTTAAAAAACTGAATTTCAATAAATATTTTATTTTGAAAAACTTATCTGACTTATAATAAATATTTTTCAATGGTCACAAATTCTGATTAAAAAAAAAAAAATCAACTTACAGAATTTCAGATAAAAATAGATTCAGGTTGATTAAATTCAATTGAAAAATTCAGATTTCAAATTTCAATTTTTCTAAGAAAAATTCAGATTTCAAATTTCAATTTTTCTAAGAAAAATTCAGATTTCAAATTTCAATTTTTCTAAGAAAAATTCAGATTTCAAATTTCAATTTTTCTAAGAAAACTTCAGTCAAATTCAATTTCTCAAATTTGAATTCAATAATTAAAGTTAATTTTCCCCCCCCGTCCCATCCGGGCCCCCCAGGACAGGAGAGGAATCGAACCGACGTCCGTCCAATCAGAGCACAGCCTGTCTGTCATGTGATGTTACTGAATGAATATTTAATTTTTCAACCAAATTCGATCAACTTGAATCTATTTTTATCTGAAATTCTGCAAATTGATTTTTTTTTAATCTGAATTTGTGATCATTGAAAATTATTTTTTCTAATTTCAGTTTTTTTTTAAATGGAAATCAAGAATGTTATTATATTATATTTAAAATTCAAAGATTTCAGAATATATCAGATATGTTTTTCAAAATAAAATATTTCAACATTAAGAATTTAGTAGCTGTTGAGTTGAGACTTCGTCTCTTATTTGCTTCCATAGATTTTTTATGGTTCATAAAAATTATGTCACGTAATTTCGTGAGAAAAAATCATGGCAGAGAATCGTGAAATCAGCTCTAAGCTAAAATATTGTGAATCATATGTTTCCCATGTTTTAAATGCCAGAATATGAAGTCATTCATACACTTAAAACTGGATTTTTTTGTGCATAGATTTAAAAAATAGAGAATTTCTTGTTGTGGAAAAGCTGCAGAAGTGAAGTTTTTAACCCTTGTGTTGTCTTCGGGGCAAATTTGACGCGTTTTTCAAAATATCTACATCAAAAATAAGGTTTTCTAAATATAACCCATAGACAAAAAACTAAAAATAGGATCTCTATTTTGACTTTTGGAAAAAAGAAATCTTTCAAAACCAGGCTGAACGTTGACATATAACGTGTATATATAACTGTAATGATCCTCCATTTAATATGAGTCTAAATAATTCATAATTTCTGCTTTTTTAACTTAAGAATGAGGTTTAATTTCCGATACATGAGGTTTATGGAGCAGGAATTCCCAAAATGTGAAAGTGGTAATAAGTGGGTGGAGGTGGTGTTGATAAGAAGAGTTAAACATCAAAAAAAGAGCCAAAAACGAGCCAAAAGTGTCGATAAAAGAGACAAAAACATCAGAAAAGGTGAAGCTGAGTAAGGCAACGCGAGGGTTAACAGACTGTAAATGTTCAGGAAGCAGCAGTAGACTCCGGCAGGTGTCAGAAGTTGATTTATTGTAATAACTGTAATTAATAATGTGCAGCTATCGAGTGATTATAACCTCAGTGTTGGTCGCATTGTTAGAAAATACAAAGAAAATTAAAAGATTAATACTGACGCGCTTTAACCCTCGAGTTGCCTTCCCGGAAAAATGGAAAATCAACACTTTTGTTGACGCTTTCTAACTTTTTCTTAGTTTTTGTCCCTTTTTTCAACAACATAATAATTGATAAAAAGCATCAAAAGTGTTGAATTTAAATTTTGACAGGAAGACAACACAAGGGTTAACATAAGTGCTCTGATTCGCTAGTGAAGGTGAAGGCTAGCTCTCCACCAATCAGATTGGTCGTTGAGTCCCACTGCCCGCCTTCCGATTCAACGAGTCAAATCGGCCCAAATTAAAGCCGACGGACGATTATCAGGTTGGTGAGTCAGCGCCTTCAGACTCACCTGTTGTTAATAAGCCCCCACACACACACACACACACACACACACACACACACACACACACACACACACACACCGGCCAGGTGCAGAAACGTTGAAATAGGTCTAAAAAAAAAACGAGAAATGTGGGAAAAATGCAATTTTTTTTGCAAAAGTGTCAAAAACTTTGGAAAAAACGCTGAAAAAAAATGTGAAAAAAATTGAAAGAAACTTGGAAAAAAAATATTTAAATGCCCAAAATTTAGAAAAAAAAGCCCAGTTTGAACAAATGACAAAACAGTGTGAAAAACTACAAAATTGTCAAACATTTAGAGAGAAAAAAAACGTTAAAAAAAGAGGTCGAAAAAGACAAATGTGGGAATAAACGAAAAATCGGGAACTTAATTTGAAATTTTTTTTAAAAAATAAAAAAAAAAATGAAAAGAAATTGAAATGTTTTTTGTTAAAAAAAAGTAAAAAAATTTGGAAAAAATTTGAAAAAACATTTAAAGAAAATTTGAAAAGAAATTGAAATTTTTTTGTTTAAAAAAAAAAGTAAAAATTTGAAAGAAATTGGGGGAATAAAGTGTATAAAAAAACGCCCAAAAATTTGAAAAATGAGCCCAAGTCGAACAAATGTCAAAACAGCGTAAAAACTATGAAATAATTGTCAAACATTGAGAGAGAAAAAACGCCTAAAAACGTAAAAAAAAAGAAGTTAAAAAAGATAAATGTGGGAAATAAACTGGGGAGATGGCCTAGGGCTCCAAATAGCTCGGGGGCTTGCCTAGGGCTCCAAATAGCTCGGGGGCTCTGATGTTCAACATGCTAACACGTGGTCCTGTGTGTGAGCCGTAACGTGCCTCCAGGTGGCGTCTGGATCTTTGTTTTGCTGTAACTTTTATTACCTGAAGTTTTATTGAATATACATGTAATATTAGAGATATTATAGATGTGTATATTTTTGCAAACAGAAGCTGTTTTTGTTTGAACTGTAAAGTTTTGACTGTAACTTGCACTAATTGTTCCACAGATGCTCTTAGACGTGACGTTCAGGTTATTATGAGTGAATATATAAAGATAGACTGATTATTAATGTTTTAATCCCAATAAACTAAAGAAATAAAGACAGCGTGGCTTCTGTCAAATCTCTCTAGAAAGTCCACCGATACCGGATAAGCAGATGAAGACGGACGGATGGATGGATGGATGGATGGATGGATGGATGGATGGATGAATGGATGGATGGATGGATGGATGGATGAATGGATGGATGGATGGATGGATGGTGATTTATCTTGAAAATGTTAACTAATTTATGGAAATTAAAGGGTAACGTTGGTATTTCTCAACCTGGACCATGTTCCCATGTTTCTGTGTCAAAGTGACTGATGGGAACGACAATCTTTAAAACTGGTCCAGTATTAACCCTTGTGTTTTCCTCAGGTTAAATTTGACCCATTTTTATATCAGAATTATGGCCCCAAAATAACATGAATGCGTGGATGTATGTTGTATGGAAGCCATGAAACATTCTTGGCAGGTAAAATGAATCTTTCATTGAATTTTGGGTGTTTTTCTTTCACTTTTATAGCATTTGAAATAAATTGTGATGCATTCAACATCCTCTGATCTCAACTATCAGTCAAAATAATCCACAATTTATGTTTTTATAAACCAAAAAAAGTGTATAGAGCAGCATATCTCCACCAGACTCCATGTAAATAATCACTACTTTTAGCGTGTATAGAGCAGCATATCTCCACCAGACTCCATGTAAATAATCACTACTTTTATCATCATAAATCACACTTCATTCAAAGTGGACAGAAACTAAATAAAACTACCAAAAGCCGTCTTGGTTCATCTTTCCACTGTTCCACCAATCACCACTCTGGTCTGGTTGGAATGAACTCTTAATTCACCCATTTACATGTAGAGATATGCTGCTCTATACACGCTAAAAGTAATGATTATTAACATGGAGTCTGGTGGAGATATGCTGCTCTATACACGCTAAAAGTAGTGATTATTTACATGGAGTCTGGTGGAGATATGCTGCTCTATACACGCTAAAAGTAGTGATTATTTACATGGAGTCTGGTGGAGATATGCTGCTCTATACACGCTAAAAGTAGTGATTATTTACATGGAGTCTGGTGGAGATATGCTGCTCTATACATGCTAAAAGTAGTGATTATTTACATGGAGTCTGGTGGAGATATGCTGCTCTATACACACTAAAAGTAGTGATTATTTACATGGAGTCTGGTGGAGATATGCTGCTCTATACACACTAAAAGTAGTGATTATTTACATGGAGTCTGGTGGAGATATGCTGCTCTATACACGCTAAAAGTAGTGATTATTTACATGGAGTCTGGTGGAGATATGCTGCTCTATACACGCTAAAAGTAGTGATTATTTACATGGAGTCTGGTGGAGATATGCTGCTCTATACACGCTAAAAGTAGTGATTATTTACATGGAGTCTGGTGGAGATATGCTGCTCTATACACGCTAAAAGTAGTGATTATTTACATGGAGTCTGGTGGAGATATGCTGCTCTATACACGCTAAAAGTAGTGATTATTTACATGGATTCTGGTGGAGATATGCTGCTCTATACACACTAAAAGTAGTGATTATTTACATGGAGTCTGGTGGGTTTGGTGATGGTGATTTTGGGGTGTTTTCTGGTACGGTTGAGCATGTCTCTGTATGAGTGTCGGACGGGGAGCTGTGGTGCTGCTGTGTTAGACCAGCAGGGGGCGCAAAGTCATAATTTTCACCCTTCAACAAAGATGCTCTATAACAGACAGGATGATCCACTCTGCCAAGCCACTTATGCAAAGGGGTGGAAAGTAACTAATTACATTTACTCAAGTACTGGACTTGTAAAAAAGTAACTTTTCATAATTTTATGACGTTTTTATAGACAAAACAAATAAACAATGGTGTAATTTACAACACCCCCAAATAATAAAAAAGCGCTTTTATCGACATTTTTGGCATTTTTTTCAACGTTATTGTTGTTTTTCCCAGAGGTTTTGTCACCTTTCTTGATTTTTTTTGCATTACTTTCAAATGTCAAATAAAGATGATTTTAAAATATTTTTGGCCTCTGAGTGAGACGTCCTCCTCTTTTATCTCCTCTCTACACGTCACAGGGAATTTCCAGTGGGGAAGGAAATTAACTTTATGAACTGAGCCCAAACTTCACTTGCAGGACTTTTGCGTCTCTTTTGGGGATTAAATATCAATTTATTCACTCGGATTAAAATTATTTTCTCTTCATTAACTGTAATGACGCCGTAGTGTCGCACCATGACGCTCTCCAATTAAACCTGGCTGTTGTAAATGGATCCACTGGTTTAGCACGAGCATGGCGAAATGAAGTGCTAAAGTCAAGTGAAGTGAAGGGGACCGAGGAGTGTCACTCATCCGACTGTTAACCTGACCAGCTAACCAGGTAAGCACACCTTCATATCTCACTTTATATAATAGCTAACTAGGTGGCTGTATATTTGCATTCATTACCATAACTTTCCCGTGACCTGTTACAACAGTGGCAGCTTGCTTTGTTATGCTGCTCACTTCCTTATAGCCAGGTAACGTTGAGAACGTCTCACCAAATCCAAATGTTAAAAATGGAAACTTTAAGTTCTCCTTCTTGTCCGCAAAAGCCAAAACGTCTTGTATCATCGCTAAAGATAGTTTGTGTATCTATTACAGCCACTGGTGAATTCGGCTTATATATATCCAACGTGAAGTCCTTATGGAGTTGGAATTTAATCATTTATGATGGCTTCACTCGCTGGATTTGCAAGCGAAGTCCACGTTTTCTTCGCAGCAACAGACAGTGAAAAAGCTGACATTTTTATTTAAACTGAACTGTTATGTGGATTGTATACCTGCCGAAAACATGACTGGCTTTATCTGACTCTAAAATATATTAATTTATGTTTTGCAATTCAAGGTTTTAGGGTGAATACTTTAGATCCGTTTAACTGGCAGATTTTTGAACGGAGTTTCGTGTTACGTTCTCGTACGCAACCTATAGTACAGGGGCTAGCTCCGTTAGCTAGAACATGTAGCGGTTTACACCGACTCTTTTAGGGCTTTCTGTAACATGAAGCCAACAGTGAGTCACCGTACTGCTGTCGGTGCTGTACAAGTGTTGACTCATAATAACAATTTATTTTTTAAACGGTCGCTTCAACGACACAGACAACAAAACAGTCCGGTAGTGCTAGCTAACGGCTAGCCATCCGCGCGATTTACAGAGGCGCGTTCATGTGATTGCGGGAACGCTCGGTGCAGCAACAGACTGTCAGAGGGATTATGTATTAATAAGATGACATCATTATCATCTTGATTAGTTAATTAGACTTTGTATTCATGCCTGCAATGTTGTGTAATTGTTGTGTGTGACCTTTGACCTGCAGACACCATGGCCGGAGACGACCACTACCTTCATACTTCCAACCAGGTGAACTCACCTGAAACTCTTCTTCTTCTTCTTCTTCTTCTTCTTCTTCTTCTTCTACATTAAAACAGCAGCGAAGGACATGTTGTCATGACAACATTAATCAGTTTGAGTCATTTTTTTATGCACACACACACAGACACACAGTCAGAGACACACACACACACAGTCAGAGACACACACACACACACACACACACAGTCAGAGAGACACACACACACTCAGTCAGACACACACACACACACACACACACTCTCTCTCTCTCTCTCTCTCTCACTCTCTCTCTCTCAGCCAGACTCTGTACAATAAGGACACGTACAACAGGTGTAATATAAGAGACATTTATGCAAATGAAGATATTTAAAATAGAGATAAGTAATATATTAAGTAATCTGTTAATAAGTAATCTGTTAATAAGTAATCTGTTAATAAGTAATCTGTTAATAAGTAATATATTAAGTAATCTGTTAATAAGTAATCTGTTAATAAGTAATCTGTTAATAAGTAATATATTAAGTAATATGTACAGTAATAAATTACCAACCGCCATAGAAACCAAAGATAAAGATCCCGGATGTTAAAGGTAAGAATGTCTCACCTGGTCTGACTTCACGTCCGTCTTCTTTCAGATTTTCGACAACATCATGATCGATCCATCGTGGGAGTTTCAACATTTCCCCGCGATGTCTCAGACCGCGTCCCTGCGGACAGGTGAGTCCGCCCGTCACACACCTGCTGTTCAGACCGCGTCCCTGGGGACAGGTGGGTCACACACCTGCTGTTCAGACCGCGTCCCTGGGGACAGGTGGGTCACACACCTGCTGTTCAGACCATGTCCCTGGGGCCAGGTGGGTCACACACCTGCTGTTCAGACCACGTCCCTGGGGACAGGTGGGTCACACACCTGCTGTTCAGACCACGTCCCTGGGGACAGGTGGGTCACACACCTGCTGTTCAGACCGCGTCCCTGGGGACAGGTGGGTCACACACCTGCTGTTCAGACCACGTCCCTGGGGCCAGGTGGGTCACACACCTGCTGTTCAGACCACGTCCCTTGGGACAGGTGGGTCACACACCTGCTGTTCAGACCACATCCCTGCGGACAGGTGAGTCCGCCCGTCACACACCTGCTGTTCAGACCGCGTCTCTGGGGACAGGTGAGTCCATCTGTGACACACCTGCTGGTCAGACCCCGTCCCTGGGGACAGGTGAGTCCATCTGTGACACACCTGTTGGTCAGACCACGTCCCTGGATTTTAACCCTTATTTCACGCTTCTATCTTATTTTCTTATTTTCTTATTTTTATTCTTTTTATTATATTTCTTTATATTTATTTGTCGCTTATTTCCTGCAGTTTTTAACAATTTTTTTGTTTTTTTTCCACCATTTTTGCAGTTTTTCTGCAGCTGTAGTTTTCTAAGTTGTTTTTTTTGTTTTGCTTTTTCCGCCATTTTTGCAGTTTTTCTACATTGTTGCTTTTTTCCGGACGTATTTTGCCGTATTTTATTTTTTTTTAACGTATTATGTTGCGTTTTTTTCAACAGTTTTGACGCGTTATTTAACGTTTTTTGTTGCCTTTTTTAAGATGTTTTTTTTGTGTTTTTCCCGCTTTTTTTTTAAATTAATTTTTTGCTTATTCCCCCGCCGTTTTTTGCCGTTTTACAACAATTTTGATGCGTTATTTAACGTTTTTGTCTTTATTTAAGACGTCTTTCCCTCCTTTTCAACGTATTATGTTCCGCCTCTTTTGATGTTTTTTTTAAATTTATTTATTTTTTGACATTTTTAATGTTTTTGTCACTTTTTTCAACATTTTCGAGGCTTCATTCAAAGTTTTTGTCGACTTTCTTACATGTTTGCCGGGTTATTTCATTCATAATTTTTGTCTCTTTATTTAGATAGAAAACCAATTTGGTTTCCACAGTTTTTCACTTTTATTTTGAAATTTTTTTGTTGCATCTTTTTAATTTTTAAAACTTTTTCCATACATTTGTGTCTTTTTCATTTAGGATTTTGTCTTTCTCTTGCATCCTGCCAACAAGCTTAACGTTAGCGTAACCCGACACCCGGCCCCAGACCCCAGACCCCCGACCCCCCCGGCCCCCAGACCCCCGACCCCCCAGACCCCCGACCCCGCCCTGTCTTTACATATCAAAGTGTCGTGATTGCAGCTTGGTTATTTCATCTTAAATCAACAAGGAGCTTCCTTCTGTTTTCAAACCTGTTATCCCACAATATGAATGTCACGTAGTCCTCGTACCGGCCCTCCCTGCTCAGGTATGTGGACTTTTGGCCGACCTGGTCGAAAGGGAACCATTTAAATCATCTGTTCAGAGAGCAGGAAGCCGAGCACGCTTTCTGTAGACTAGCGGCGGCGATCGCTCGGCGGGAACCCTCGTAGGGGGCAACGCTCGTAGGGAGGAACCCTCGTAGGGGGCAACCCTCGTAGGGGGCAACGCTCGTAGGGGGGGCAACGCTCGTAGGGGGGGCAACGCTCGTAGGGGGGGCAACGCTCGTAGGGGGCAACGCTCGTAGGGAGGAACCCTCGTAGGGGGCAACGCTCGTAGGGAGGAACCCTCGTAGGGAGGAACCCTCGTAGGGGGCAACGCTCGTAGGGAGGAACCCTCGTAGGGGGCAACGCTCGTAGGGAGGAACCCTCGTAGGGGGCAACGCTCGTAGGGAGGAACCCTCGTAGGGGGCAACGCTCGTAGGGAGGAACGCTCGCAGGGGGCAACGCTCGCAGGGGGCAACGCTCGCAGGGGGCAACGCTCGCAGGGAGGAACGCTCGCAGGGGGCAACGCTCGCAGGGGGCAACGCTCGCAGGGGGCAACGCTCGCAGGGAGGCAACGCTCGCAGGGAGGAACCCTCGTAGGGGGCACCCCTCGTAGGGGGCACCCCTCACCCCTGTGTGTGTGTGTGTGTGTGTGTGTGTGTGTGTGTGTGTGTGTGTGTGTGTGTGTGTGTGTGTGTGTGTGTGTGTGTGTGTGTGTGTGTGTGTGTGTGTGTGTGTGTGTGTGTGTGTGTGTGTGTGTGTGTGTGTGTGTGTGTGTGTGTGTGTGTGTGTGTGACGCGTCCCTATCTGTCCTCTGTGGTGACTGCGGGACGTTGGTCTCTGCTCTCACTTCCCCGTCTGAGTCCCTCTGAAGTTGAGAGATCAGGTTTTGCTCTCTGACACCGGGCCAGGGTGTAGGGGCGGGGGGGGCGGGGGGGGGACTCATCCACTTCATATTTACACTTATGTGAGTAATTCAAGTGAGTCATCAGGAAGAGCGTCAGTTCCTCCTTCACTAGAAGTATGTTCACAAATAAAACTTTATTCATAAAAGTCACACACACAACAATGTAGTGAGATTTTACTTCTGCAGGTTAATGCATCCTGTGTGTGTGTGTGTGTGTGTGTGTGTGTATATACACTGTATATATGTAAATACAGTGTGTATCTGAATAGATGTGTGTATGTGTGTTTGTGTGTGTGTGTATACATACGTGTGTGTATACACTGTATATACAGTGTGTATAGGTGTGTGTGTGTATACAGTGTATATATGTAAATACAGTGTGTATCTGAATAGATGTGTTTGTGTTTGTGTGTATACATACGTGTGTGTATACACTGTATATACTGTGTGTGTGTACAGGTGTGTGTGTATACAGTGTATATATGTATATACTGTGTGTGTGTGTATACACTGTATATATGTAAATACAGTGTGTATCTATATAGATGTGTGTGTATACACTGTATATACAGTGTGTATAGATGTGTGTGTGTGTGTGTGTATATACAGTGTATATATGTATATACTGTGTGTGTATACACAGTGTGTAAGTGTGTGTATACACAGTGTGTAAGTGTGTGTATACACTGTGTGTAAGTGTGTATACACAGTGTGTGTGTGTGTATACACTCTGTGTGTGTATATATATGTGTGTGTGTGTGTATACACTCTGTGTGTGTGTATATATGTGTGTGTGTGTGTGTATACACTCTGTGTGTGTATATATATGTGTGTGTGTGTGTGTATACACTCTGTGTGTGTGTATATATGTGTGTGTATTGAATTTTGTTTTTTACCCGTTTTTAGGAACGAGTTGAGCCCTTTTTTTTATTTTTTTTTTAACGTTTTCAGTTGACAATTTTTTGTCAACCCCCCCCCCCCGTTGACCCTGCTGCAGCTGTGATGTGTGTTTAATTCCTCGGACCGAGGCTTTGTGTGAACGCTGACGCTGAGTTTGCTCCTGTGTGTTTTCAGTGGACGGGCCGGCGCTGCAGATCATGGAGCAGCCCAAACAGGTGAGACTCACCTGTCCTTTCATCATGTGTGAGGAACATAGGTGGTGGGGGGTATGTGTGTCCCCCTAAATATTCAGAAAAAGTAGATTTGTTCCCCTCAAAAAAATATGAGATGGATGAATGGATAGATGGATAGATAGATAGGAAGATGGATGGATATTGATCCAATAAAATGGGAAATTATAGTCTTCCAGCAGCAAAATCTGTCGCACAGAATATAAATATAATGAAACACTAGGATACAATATAAATAACTAATATTTTAATATATACAATATAAATAACTAATATTTTAATATA
>JABXJD010000310.1:330000-332500 GCA_013375575.1 Percina caprodes | reverse complement strand
GTGTGTGTGTGTGTGTGTGTGTGTGTGTGTGTGTGTGTGTGTGTGTGTGTGTGTGTGTGTGTGTGTGTGTGTGTGTGTGTGTGTGTGTGTGTGTGTGTGTGTGTGTGTGTGTGTGTGTGTGTGTGTGTGTGTGTGTGTGTGTGTGTGTGTGTGTGTGTGTGTGTGTGTGTGTGTGTGTGTGTGTGTGTGTGTGTGTGTGTGTGTGTGTGTGTGTGTGTGTGTGTGTGTGTGTGTGTGTGTGTGTGTGTGTGTGTGTGTGTGTTAGGATTGGCCCTCAGAACGGGGAAGAGGAAGTGGTGCTCGTGTTTATTTACTGCGACAGTTGCAATGTTCCTGCAGACGAATATCTGCACCGACATGATTTACACACACACACACACACACACACACCGAAACACGCATACGCACAGAAGCATAAGCACACACACAGAAGCACACACAAGCACGCGCGCACACGCACACACAGAAGCACACACACAAGCACACACGCACACACAGAAGCATACGTACACACACAAAGAGAAACACACACACAGAACCTCACACACACACCCCAAAGCACGCACGCACACACACACACACACACACATGCACGCACGCACACACACAGAAACAAACACACTGAAGCATGTATGTATGCACACTCCCCTCCCCCCTCACCTCCCTCCCACACACACACACACTCACTTTTTCCTCCTTCCTCGTTCATTGTGTGTAGAGCTGCAGATCAGGTCCGGTCTTCTCGTCAAAATTGAAAATCAACACTTTTGTTGACGCTTGTAATCGATGTTTTTAACTCTTTCAATGTTTGTCACTTTTTTGAATGTTTTCAACACTACGTAACACTAACTTATTAACTTTAGTTCTACAGTTATTTTAGGAATTTATGGTCAATAAATCTCATTTATAGGAAATTATGCAGCACCATCACTAACAGGGACGTTGTAGAGCGTCCTCTGGTGGACAGACTATGCAACGCCATCACTAACAGGGACGTTGTAGAGCGTCCTCTGGTGGACAGACTATGCAACACCATCACTAACAGGGACGTTGTAGAGCGTCCTCTGGTGGACAGACTATGTAACGCCATCACTAACAGGGACGTTGTAGAGCGTCCTCTGGTGGACAGACTATGCAACACCATCACTAACAGGGACGTTGTAGAGCGTCCTCTGGTGGACAGACTATGCAACGCCATCACTAACAGGGACGTTGTAGAGCGTCCTCTGGTGAACAGACTATGTAACGCCATCACTAACAGGGACGTTGTAGAGCGTCCTCTGGTGGACAGACTATGCAACACCATCACTAACAGGGACGTTGTAGAGCGTCCTCTGGTGGACAGACTATGCAACACCATCACTAACAGGGACGTTGTAGAGCGTCCTCTGGTGGACAGACTATGCAACGCCATCACTAACAGGGACGTTGTAGAGCGTCCTCTGGTGAACAGACTATGTAACGCCATCACTAACAGGGACGTTGTAGAGCGTCCTCTGGTGAACAGACTATGTAACGCCATCACTAACAGGGACGTTGTAGAGCGTCCTCTGGTGGACAGACTATGCAACGCCATCACTAACGGGGACGTTGTAGAGCGTCCTCTGGTGGACAGACTATGCAACACCATCACTAACGGGGACGTTGTAGAGCGTCCTCTGGTGGACAGACTATGCAACGCCATCACTAACAGGGACGTTGTAGAGCGTCCTCTGGTGGACAGACTATGCAACGCCATCACTAATGGGGACGTTGTAGAGCGTCCTCTGGTGGACAGACTATGCAACACCATCACTAACAGGGACGTTATAGAGCGTCCTCTGGTGGACAGACTATGCAACGCCATCACTAACAGGGACGTTGTAGAGCGTCCTCTGGTGGACAGACTATGCAACGCCATCACTAACAGGGACGTTGTAGAGCGTCCTCTGGTGGACAGACTATGCAGCACCATCACTAACAGGGACGTTGTAGAGCGTCCTCTGGTGGACAGACTATGCAACGCCATCACTAACAGGGACGTTGTAGAGCGTCCTCTGGTGGACAGACTATGCAACGCCATCACTAACAGGGACGTTGTAGAGCGTCCTCTGGTGGACAGACTATGCAACGCCATCACTAACAGGGACGTTATAGAGCGTCCTCTGGTGGACAGACTATGTAAAACCATCACTAACAGGGACGTTATAGAGCGTCCTCTGGTGGACAGACTATGTAAAACCATCACTAACGGGGACGTTGTAATGTTGTTGTCGGTCAGGTTCTAGTAGATATTCATGAAGTTTGTCGTCAACACAGATTTGATAATAAACAACTACATACTGGGCCTTTAAGGCATTAGTGTAACTGAGTTGAATTGTGGGTAATGTAGGCACATGACTTTGTCATGAAAGAAGAATGTGTGGAATAATAAAAAGTAGATTTTTACAGGTGAGGCGTGTGGAAGTTAATTTAAACGGTCTCTCGGGGCTGTGAGATTAATCACTAGTCATCGTTAATC
>JABXJD010000310.1:320000-325000 GCA_013375575.1 Percina caprodes | reverse complement strand
GATTATTCTGACTAATAGTTACTAATAACAGTGTCGTCACCAGTGGAGGAGATTTGATCAAAGCTGATACCCCCACCTGCTGGGGGTTAAATCCGCTGCACATGTGCACTTAAAGGAGCAGTCAGTGTTTTTATCAGCGGGGGTTCTGTGGTCTTTAATCCTCGAGTGAAAATCAACACTTGCTGACGTTTTTTAATCGATGTTTTTAACTTTTTCAACACTTTTGATGCTTTTTTTTCAAATTTTGTCACTTTTTTTAATGTTTTCAACACTACGTAACACTAACTTATTAACTTTAGTTTTAGGTATTTTTGGAATTTATGGTCAATAAAGCTCATTTATAGGAAATTATACCTAATGTTTGAGTTAGAAAAGCAGAAATTAGGAATTATTTACATATACATTTTGTCTCTCTCTCTCTCTCTCTCTGTGTCTCTCCCTCCCTCCCTCCCTCCCTCTCTCTCTGTGTGTCTGTGTGTCTGTGTGTGTGTCTGTGTGTGTGTGTGTGTGTCCAGATGACATCCAGGTGCGGTTCTATGAAGAAGATGACTCGGGGTGTACCTGGGAGGCTCTGGGAGACTTCTCCCCCACAGACGTCCACAGACAGGTCAGTCACCAGATCATTTATCTATCTAACGTTCATATTGTTATTTATATTATTTCTTTATCTATCTAACGTTTACGTGGTCTCTGCTGTCAGTTCGCCATCGTGTTCAAGACTCCGAAGTACCGAGACCAGAACCTGCAGAAGCCCACGTCCGTGTTCGTGCAGCTGAAGAGGAAGTCGGACAACGAGACCAGCGAGCCCAAACCCTTCACCTACCACCCTCAGATCATCGGTAGGAAACAAGCAGGGGCATTACCGGGGAAACAAGCAGGGGCATTACCGGGGAAACCAGCAAGGGCCTTACCGGGGAAACCAGCAGGGGCATTACCGGGGAAACCAGCAGGGGCATTACCGGGGAAACCAGCAGGGGCATTACCGGGGAAACCAGCAGGGGCATTACCGGGGAAACCAGCAGGGGCATTACTGGGGAAACAAGCAGTTATTATAAAAGGAAAAACTAATCCTGTGTGTCCAGACAAGGAGGAGGTGCAGAGGAAGAGACAGAAGACGTTGCCCAACTTCCAGGACTTCAGCGGTCACGGAGGTGGAGGTGTGTACCGCGGAGGAGGGGGGGGCGGCCCGGCTGCAGGAGGAGGAGGACCCGGCTCTGCAGGAGGAGGAGGAGGAGGTAACATCTGCAAAATAATAACACCTGCAAAGTCTTGGACATTTCAGGAGGAACGCACATAAGGAGATGCACAGTAACTAATTATAAAGTGACAGTTATTAAATAATACTGCAAACGAGAGAAAGATGAGGTGGTCCCTAATACTCTATCTGAAGTCTCTTTATATAGACCTTAGTGGTCCCTAATACTCTATCTGAAGTCTCTTTATATAGACCTTAGTGGTCCACTAATACTGTATCTGAAGTCTCTTTATATAGACCTTAGTGGTCCCTAATACTGTATCTGAAGTCTCTTTTATATAGACCTTAGTGGTCCCTAATACTGTATCTGAAGTCTCTTTATATAGACCTTAGTGGTCCACTAATACTGTATCTGAAGTCTCTTTATATAGACCTTAGTGGTCCCCTAATACTGTATCTGAAGTCTCTTTATATAGACCTTAGTGGTCCACTAATACTGTATCTGAAGTCTCTTTTATATAGACCTTAGTGGTCCCCTAATACTGTATCTGAAGTCTCTTTATATAGACCTTAGTGGTCCCTAATACTGTATCTGAAGTCTCTTTTATATAGACCTTAGTGGTCCCTAATACTGTATCTGAAGTCTCTTTATATAGACCTTAGTGGTCCCTAATACTGTATCTGAAGTCTCTTTTATATAGACCTTAGTGGTCCCTAATACTGTATCTGAAGTCTCTTTATATAGACCTTAGTGGTCCCTAATACTGTATCTGAAGTCTCTTTATATAGACCTTAGTGGTCCCTAATACTGTATCTGAAGTCTCTTTATATAGACCTTAGTGGTCCCTAATACTGTATCTGAAGTCTCTTTATATAGACCTTAGTGGTCCCTAATACTGTATCTGAAGTCTCTTTATATAGACCTTAGTGGTCCCCTAATACTGTATCTGAAGTCTCTTTATATAGACCTTAGTGGTCCCTAATACTGTATCTGAAGTCTCTTTATATAGACCTTAGTGGTCCCTAATACTGTATCTGAAGTCTCTTTTATATAGACCTTAGTGGTCCCTAATACTGTATCTGAAGTCTCTTTATATAGACCTTAGTGGTCCCTAATACTGTATCTGAAGTCTCTTTATATAGACCTTAGTGGTCCCTAATACTGTATCTGAAGTCTCTTTATATAGACCTTAGTGGTCCCTAATACTGTATCTGAAGTCTCTTTATATAGACCTTAGTGGTCCCTAATACTGTATCTGAAGTCTCTTTATATAGACCTTAGTGGTCCCTAATACTGTATCTGAAGTCTCTTTATATAGACCTTAGTGGTCCCCTAATACTGTATCTGAAGTCTCTTTATATAGACCTTAGTGGTCCCTAATACTGTATCTGAAGTCTCTTTATATAGACCTTAGTGGTCCCTAATACTGTATCTGAAGTCTCCTATATATATTAGCCCGCTCCATCTTTCTTTTCCCATTTCCGCGGGTCCTTCTGCGTCTTCTCCAGAAAAACACGGCCGCGTTGCATTGTGGGATATGGGAGCACCATGTAGGGTGCCTCATCATATTTTATAGTGAATGAAATGATCAGCGGAGAATTGGAAAAACCTCTACAAAGTATATCATAATATCTCTGTGATGGGGACAACACAGCTCCTGTGTCACTCTCTGATGTTGTGGGTGTGTTTGATTTATCCACCAGGTTACTTCCAGGGCTTCACTACCTACAACTATGGAGGAGGAGGAGGAGGGTTTGCTACAGGATACTCAGCTGGTCTGGGAGGAGGAGGCATCAAACACAGTGAGAAATAACACAAGTACTGTTGTATTAAGGTGTTTTACCATCAATGGTGCCCCGTCCTCCTTTCTCCATTGCAGATTAGTACCGCAGTCTTAAATGTAAAATCATTAGCTGTGTCTCCATCCACACGGTTTTATCTGAATGAAGTGATATTGAATGAAAAACGCCTTCTGGAAACAGTAAAATTAGATGAAATATCATGAAAATCAAATGAAATGCGTTCGTCTCATGTGATTTTATCTGGATGATTTTCTTCTTCTGTGATAAACGCTGATGGAAACCTTATTTACTGAATAAATAATGAGTTGGTTAAGTTTTAGGTCATTTTATGGTTGCAACCCGCCACAAAACGCAGAAGAAGAAGTTGTAGTTCATGTCCCCCAGTATTTCCTCTCTGTCTCACACATGGGGGACAAAGACAGATGGACGTGGACGGACGAGGAGACGAGAGACTTTCTGGATTTAATTGATCAGGAACTCGTGAAGGAAATGGCCGACAAAGGTTAGGACAAGCCGTGGGACGTCCTGGGAGACAATGGAAGACGCTCAGACAGAGAGACATGTCCCAAAAAAGAGTCTCGGAGCGGTGCCGGGGGGGGGGCAATAAAAGACAAGTTGCATCTGCATCGTCATAGCGACGTGTTGATAGCGTCGTTGTTTTCTTATTATAGCTCGATATGTCTCTACCAGCTGGATAGAGACATGTTGTTGTTGTTGTTGTTGTTGTTGTTGTTGTTGTTGTTGTTGTTGTTGTTGTTGTTGTTGTTGTGCGATTCAGTGAAAATGAACGGAAACACATTAAAATGTCTCCAATCAATCCGATGTACCAGTTTGATCGCAAAACAGCGTCATGTGACATCATCACCAGGTTTTTATTGGCTTTAACCCTCAAGTTGTCCTCGAGTCAAATTTGACCCGTTTTCAGTCCTCATGTTTTTTTTGTTTGTTTTTTTTGTTCCCAAAAAATGGGCCTTCGAAATAAGAAAATGTCAACATGACTTCGGAAAAAACATCAAAAAAAGCGTAGAACGTTGAAAAAGTGACAAAAATGTCGGAAAAAGCGATAATAGTGTATTTTTTCATTATTGACAGGAAGACAACACAACGCAAACACACTTTCACCGGCTTTATCCGCTTGAGTTTTTTTACCGAACTTAATAATAATAATAATAATAATAAGTTAATTAATAAAAGATAATTTGATTGGCAAGTGGATGGAAACTGAGCTAATGACGTGCGGGGGAAGGAGAATAACACTCAAACGTTAATGTGTTGAAGCGTGAGGGCGACGCCTCCGACGACAGCGACCCCGACGACGACTCTGTGCCGGGGGTCGTCCTGAGAGCTGCTGCCCAGCCCGGAGGCCTCGAGGCTGGGGAGACGCCTGAGGACGGAGGGGTCTGTGTGGAGGAGCCAGAAGCACACGGAGGTACACGTCAACTCCCCGTGTTTTACTCTTAATTCTGAATTTAGACTTTAATCCGCTCAAGGAGAACAGGAAGCAGGCCCGTTTTTATTGTAATGTAATGTTAACTTTTTAACTTTACTGTGTGATTAAATATGAATTAATGAATTAATGAAGCTTTACATCGCTTGTTGGTTTCTAGTTGAATGGTTTACACATTTAAAGATACTACAGACGCATAGTCCAATTAAAATAGAAGGAAACTAAGACACTGATGAGAAAATAAAACAGAGGGTTAAAAAAAAAACTTTAGTCCTCATGTTGTCTTCATGTTGTCCTCATGTTGTCCTCATGTTGTCTTCATGTTGTCTTCATGTTGTCTTCATGTTGTCCTCATGTTGTCCTCATGTTGTCTTCGTGTTGTCTTCGTGTTGTCCTCATGTTGTCCTCATGTTGCCCTCATGTTGTCCTCATGTTGCCCTCATGTTGTCTTCATGTTGTCTTAATGTTGTCTTCGTGTTGTCCTCATGTTGCCCTCATGTTGCCCTCATGTTGCCCTCATGTTGCCCTCATGTTGCCCTCATGTTGTCCTCATGT
>JABXJD010000310.1:262500-312500 GCA_013375575.1 Percina caprodes | reverse complement strand
AAACTTTATTATTTCATGGATTTCACTAATTAAAACAGTTATGTCGTAAACCGTTAAAATCTGAGCATGTGACTCACATCTGCACTCGGCCGCTGGACTCACTGACAGAGAGACTTCATTGGTTGATTACACATACCTTTCAAAATAAAAGCCTAATCCTAAAACTAGGGTTTAAAGAGCAACTTGTGTGTTTTTAGGTGTTGGAGCTTCTGAACGGGAAAGAGTATAAACCAAAACCTCCTCATAAAGCCTTCACCCCCCCTCAAGGTGAGTTCAGAAAGATTTCATTTTTTTTAGATTTTTCTTTTTGTAATTATTATTTAATAATAATTTTATATTTTCAGTTTAGTTTTAGTTTTTATTTAGTTTTTAGTTCACAAAAATATATATTTTACTGCTATTTTACCATAGTAATTCCTGTTAGAATCAGATTATATTTAAATATTTATATTTATTTGTGTGTGTGTGTGTGTGTGTGTGTGTGTCTGTGTCTGTGTGTGTGTCGGTTTGTCTGTGTGTGTCTGTGTCTGTCTGTCTCTGTGTGTGTGTGTGTGTGTGTCTGTGTGTGTGTGTGTGTCGGTTTGTCTGTCTGTGAGTGTGTGTCTTTGTGTGTCTGTGTGTGTGTCGGTTTGTCTGTGTGTGTCTGTGTCTGTCTGTCTCTGTGTGTGAGCTTGTGTGTGTCTGTGTGTGTGTGTGTCTGTGTGTGTGTGTGTGTGTGTGTGTCTCGGTGTGTGTGTGTGTGTGTGTGTGTGTGTGTGTGTGTGTAGGCGACCTGGCGAGCTTGGACGTGGAGGTGAAGCATCGGGTGTGTGGCGCCCTGGAGAGTGAAGGATGCTGGGAGAATCTGGCTCACAGTCTGGGTCTCGGAATCCTCAACACGGCCTTCAGGCTGAGCCCCTCCCCCGCCAAAACACTGCTGGACAGCTACGAGGTCACAGACACACACACACACACACACACACACACACACACACACACATAGAGACACACACACAGATGCACACACACACATGTGCACACGTACACACACAGAGACACACACACACACACAGACACACATACAGACATACACACACAGACACATACACGCGCACACACACATCTCTTTACTCAATCTCTGATCACTTTATATACTAACCCTCCTTCTGTACTTTCTTCTGTTTTTTTCTATCCTTGTCTTTTCCTTCCTTCCTTCCTTCCTTCCTTCCTTCCTTCCTTCCTTCCTTCCTTCCTTCCTTCCTTCCTTCCTTCCTTCCACGATCCCTATTTCCTTTCTTTTTTTCCTGCCTCATCTGTATCTCCCTTCTTCTCTTCCTTAAATAACATTTTCAATGCAGGACTCAAACTTATTAGAGTATTTTAACAGTGTGGTATTAGTACTTTTACTAAAGTATTTTTTTACATATATATATATATATATATATATATATAGCTGCATTAAATATTTGCGTGCTGCAGCACCTGAGGATGAATGAAGTCTGATCTGATCTGGTCTGATTTGTGGTCTGCAGGTTTCAGGCGGGACGGTCCGGGACCTGTTGGCTGGTCTGAAGTCGGTCGGCGAGTGCAGAGCGCTGAGCGTCCTGGAGGAGGCGCTGCGTCACCACGGCGACGAGGAAACACAGATGACCGAGGAGACGAGCGGTGAGCAGACACGTGATGATATATTCGGAAAAAAATGGACACCTTTTTTATATTTATTTTATTTATTTTTTGTATTTATTAATTTTATACATTTTTTTTCATATTTTATATATATTTAATATTCTTTATATTTATTTTTTGTATTTATTAATTTTATACATTTTTTTTAATATTTTATATATATTTAATATTCTTTATATTTTTTATATTTATTTTTGTATTTATTAATTTTATACATTTTTTTAATATTTTATATATATTTAATTTTCTTTATATTTTTATATTTATTTTTGTATTTATTCATTTTATACATTTTTTTCATATTTTATATATATTTAATATTCTTTATATTTTTATATTTATTTTTGTATTTATTTATTTTATAAATTTTTTTATATTTGTTTTTCATATTTTATATATATTTAATATTCTTTATATTTTTATATACATTTTTGTATTTATTTATTTTATACAATTTTTTTATATTTGTTATTCATATTTTATATATATTTAATATTCTTTATATTTATTTTTTGTATTTATTAATTTTATACATTTTTTTTTCATATTTTATATACATTTAATATTCTTTATATTTTTTATATTTATTTTTTGTATTTATTTATTTTATACATTTTTTTTATATTTGTTTTTCATATTTTATATATATTTAATATTCTTTATATTTTTTATATTTATTTTTTGTATTTATTTATTTTATACTTTTTTTTATATTTGTTTTTCATATTTTATATAAATTTAATATTTATATTTTTTATACTTATTGGTTTTCTAGCTGCAGCCCTCTGTGCTGTGGTCTCCCTCTCTGCAGACGAGTCTCCGGTTCAGGGCGTGAAGGCGGACGTCCGGCTCGACAGCGGCGTCTGTGACAGCGGCGTGGAGCTCTCCACAGCGTGAGCGCCTCATTGGTCCGTCTCCAACAAAAACAATCCATCCATCCGTCTGCTGATTGGTTAACGGACGCTCCAGGCTGACTGGCTTCATCACAAACATTTTAACTTGTTTTTAATTAAATGTGTGTTTTTTTTAACCTGATGAGACAGAAAACGTGTTTGAAACAAAGAATATTTAGTTGCTGGTTCTCCGCCCACACTACACTCCCAACAGCTCACCCAAAGAATGTCAACCGGGGCTTTGTCCCTCATTTAAAGGACTAATTCCCCCAAAGAGTGTCTCCGATGTCCCGTCGTAGAAAAGATTTGATATTTCTGGATGCTGCGATCAGATGAAGTGGAACGTGGATTTCTTTTGTGCAGCGACGTCTTCAAACTTTAAACCTCAAGTAAGTTTTCTCTGCAGCGGACGTCTTCGGGGTGGGGGGTAAAGGTGCTATTATGACCCTGAAGAGATGTTGGTGTTCGACTGGCTGTGAAAAGATCTGATCCTAACCGCCCCCCCCCCCGCCCGTCGCTGCAAATAACTACTGTACTGTAAAATAATAATTTTAATCATCAATACGAACTGAAGGCTTCAAATTGCGGAGATCAGCACCGCCCCGTCGCTGTGTACAGTGAACCCTCGTTTATCACGGGGTTACGTTCCAAGAAGAACCCGCGATACGTGAAACCCGTGAAGTAGTAACCTTTATTTTAACATTATTATACGATGAAATACTCCATAATACACTGAAACCAAAGAACTAAACCTTCAACAGGCCCAAGCATTTGTTTAACAAATAAAAGTACTGTATAAACGTTTTTTACAAATAACTACTGTACTGTAAAATAATAATTTTAATCATCAATACGAACTGAAGGCTTCAAATTGCGGAGATCATGTTTGCAGAAAGCAGAACACAACGCACGATGCAACTCCGTGAAGCAGCGAGACCGTGAAAGGTGAACCGCGATATAGCGGGTCACTGTATCCATGCAGATTATTATTGATTATATGTGCCCGGGGTGGCCCAGGGGTAGAGCTGGCGCACATGTACTGAGAGGTTTATGTCTCCACGCAGAGGTCCGCGGTTCAAATCCGACCTGTGACGATTTCCTGCATGTCTACCCCCTTTCTCACCAAGCTGTCCTGTCCATTAAAGGTGGAAAAAGGCCAAAAATATCATCTTTAAAAAATAAATAAAAAAAAAAAAAGCCAAAACAACGAGTTATATGCAGCTAGCTGCTGTTAGCCGACCAGCTAACTAGCTAAGTATGTTATTATCACAACGCGCTGGGCTGCAGCTAGCGAGAAGTCTTTTAATGATGAGATCCCTTCACAGTCAACAACAACAACAACAACAACAACGACAACGACAACAACGACAACGACAACGACAGACCCTAACCCTGAAACCGTCCTGTGTCCAGTCTTTAGTCTCAGCCGTGTGTTTTCTGTCTCGCCGCTGAAAACCTTTCAGAAAAACAAACTTAATGAACCTGTTAATAAAAAACAACCTGTTGTTGTGTATATTGGGTCAATTCTGTCTTCCTGTGATGACATAATAATAATAATAATAATAATTATGATAATAATGATAATAATAATAATAATAATAATAATAATGATGATGAGATGTGTTTAATCCCAAAGATTGAAGCGTGATTTATGGATCGACGTTAAATCTTCTGACTCTCCGCCGTAGTCTGACGTCATCTCTCAAAAAACCTAACTAGACGTTGCAGCAACCCCCTCCCCCCCCCCGCCATGCCTCCTCCTCCCCCGCGCCATGCCCCCCCCCCCCGTCTCAGCTCCTGGTTCTCCTCCATAAACAACATGACATCAAGGAGAGGGTTAACTTCTCCTGCTGCAGAAAGAACAACACACACACACACACACACACACACCATGGTCAGAAAGAACAACACACACACACACACAGACACACACACACACACACACCATGGTCAGAAAGAACAACACACACACACACAGACACCATGGTCAGAAAGAACCAGACAGACAGACAGACCCACACCCACACACCAACCAACCAACCACAACCAGAAAGAACAACACACACACACACACAGACACACACACACACACACACCATGGTCAGAAAGAACAGGAGACACAAACAGACACACACACACACACACACACACCATTCATACCACAGTCCTTCAGGCCTCCGCAGAACCATAACTCACGCTTTAGCCAAGCTTTGAAGATCATGCAAAGCATTGTGGGAAAGGAAGTCCAGAGCTGTGAGGAGTTGTAGTCTTTTTCTCTCCGTGTGAAACCAAAGCTTCTCTCTGATATTTATATCTTGGCCTGCACTGTACAGTTCTACACCATCTTTTTTATAGGATGTATTTTTTAAATAAAGTTGTTTTTATATAAATAAAAACACTTGTAAAGTTTTTTTTTATAACTGCAACTAATGTACTTTGTTAATTAATTATAAGAATTTTTTTCTACCTTTTTATTTTGACTTTTATATGCTTTGTTCTGTCATATTGCCTTTTGTATTTTAAACATTTAAATACTTTTTATTTTAAAAAGTGAGAAAAGAAAACATAAGTAAAATAATTTTAAATAAAGTACACAAAAGGAATTAAGGGAAATTAGTAAAAAGAGAAATACATTAGTGATTAATCAAATAACAATTTAAGTAAAACTTTAATTCAAAAAGGATTTAAAATATATATATATATATATATATAAAAAAAAATACCATCTGAGTGAGACCTCCTCCTAACAGGTCTCAGACCTGGTGCCTTGAAACTGCGTCAGAGTGAGACCTCCTCCTAACTGGTCTCTGCTCTGGTGCCTTGAAACAGCGTCAGAGTGAGACCTCCTCCTAACTGGTCTCTGCTCTGGTGCCTTGAAACAGTGTCAGAGTGAGACCTCCTCCTAACGGGTCTCTGACAGTTGGTATGGTGCCTTGAAACAGTATCAGAGTGAGACCTCCTAACTGGTCTCTGCTCTGGTGCCTTGAAACAGCGTCAGAGTGAGACCTCCTCCTCACTGGTCTCTGCTCTGGTGCCTTGAAACAGCGTCAGCGTGAGACCTCCTCCTAACTGGTCTCTGACCTAGTTCCTTGAAACAGCGTCAGAGTGAGACCTCCTCCTAACTGGTCTCTGCTCTGGTGCCTTGAAACAGCGTCAGAGTGAGACCTCCTCCTAACGGGTCTCTGACAGTTGGTATGGTGCCTTGAAACAGTATCAGAGTGAGACCTCCTAACTGGTCTCTGCTCTGGTGCCTTGAAACAGCGTCAGAGTGAGACCTCCTCCTAACTGGTCTCTGACCTGGTGCCTTGAAACAGCGTCAGAGTGAGACCTCCTCCTAACTGGTCTCTGACCTAGTTCCTTGAAACAGCGTCAGAGTGGGACCTCCTCCTAACTGGTCTCTGCTCTGGTGCGTTCAAACAGCGTCAGAGTGAGACCTCCTCCTTACTGGTCTCTGACCTGATCCCTTGAAACAGCGTCAGAGTGAGACCTCCTAACTGTTCTCTGCTCTGGTGCGTTCAAACAGCGTCAGAGTGAGACCTCCTCCTAACTGGTCTCTGACAGTTGGTATGGTGCCTTGAAACAGCGTCAGAGTGAGACCTCCTAACTGGTCTCTGACCTGGTGCCTTGAAACAGCATCAGAGTGAGACCTCCTCCTAACAGGTCTCTGCTCTGGTGCCTTGAAACAGCGTCAGAGTGAGACCTCCTCCTAACTGGTCTCTCACTCTGGTGCCTTGAAACAGCGTCAGAGTGAGACCTCCTCCTAACAGGTCTCTGCTCTGGTGCCTTGAAACAGCGTCAGAGTGAGACCTCCTCCTAACAGGTCTCTGACCTAGTTCCTTGAAACAGCGTCAGAGTGAGACCTCCTCCTTACTGGTTTCTTCTCTGGTGCCTTGAAACAGCGTCAGAGTGAGACCTCCTAACTGGTCTCTGCTCTGGTGCGTTCAAACAGCGTCAGAGTGAGACCTCCTCCTAAATGGTCTCTGCTCTGGTGCCTTGAAACAGCATCAGAGTGAGACCTCCTCCTAATGGGTGTCTGACCTAGTTCATTGAAACAGCGTCAGAGTGGGACCTCTTCCTAACTGGTCTCTGCTCTGGTGCGTTCAAACAGCGTCAGAGTGAGACCTCCTCCTTACTGGTCCCTGCTCTGGATGCCTTGAAACAGCGTCAGAGTGAGACCTCCTAAATGGTCTCTGACCTGGTGCCTTGAAACAGCGTCAGAGTGAGACCTCCTCCTAACTGGTCTCTGCTCTGGTGCCTTGAAACAGCGTCAGAGTGAGACCTCCTCCTAACTGGTCTCTGACCTGGTGCCTTGAAACAGCGTCAGAGTGAGACCTCCTCCTAATGGGTGTCTGACAGTTGGTATGGTGCCTTGAAACAGCGTCAGAGTGAGACCTCCTCCTAATGGGTGTCTGACAGTTGGTATGGTGCCTTGAAACAGCGTCAGAGTGAGACCTCCTCCTAACTGGTCTCTGCTCTGGTGCCTTGAAACAGCGTCAGAGTGAGACCTCCTCCTTACTGGTCCCTGCTCTGGATGCCTTGAAACAGCGTCAGAGTGAGACCTCCTAAATGGTCTCTGACCTGGTGCCTTGAAACAGCGTCAGAGTGAGACCTCCTCCTAACTGGTCTCTGCTCTGGTGCCTTGAAACAGCGTCAGAGTGAGACCTCCTCCTAACTGGTCTCTGACCTGGTGCCTTGAAACAGCGTCAGAGTGAGACCTCCTCCTAATGGGTGTCTGACAGTTGGTATGGTGCCTTGAAACAGCGTCAGAGTGAGACCTCCTCGGTGTCTGACAGTTGGTATGGTGCCTTGAAACAGCGTCAGAGTGAGACCTCCTCCTAACTGGTCTCTGCTCTGGTGCCTTGAAACAGCGTCAGAGTGAGACCTCCTAAATGGTCTCTGCTCTGGTGCCTTGAAACAGCGTCAGAGTGAGACCTCCTCCTAATTGGTCTCTTCTCTGGTGCCTTGAAACAGCGTCAGAGTGAGACCTCCTCCTAACTGGTCTCTGACCTGGTGCCTTGAAACAGCGTCAGAGTGAGACCTCCTCCTAACTGGTCTCTGACCTGGTGCCTTGAAACAGCGTCAGAGTGAGACCTCCTCCTAATTGGTCTCTTCTCTGGTGCCTTGAAACAGCGTCAGAGTGAGACCTCCTCCTAATGGGTGTCTGACAGTTGGTATGGTGCCTTGAAACAGCGTCAGAGTGAGACCTCCTCCTAATGGGTGTCTGACAGTTGGTATGGTGCCTTGAAACAGCGTCAGAGTGAGACCTCCGGCCTGTTTTCAGCTCTTTGTGTGAACGGAAGACATTTTGAGCTGCTGCAGTCGCTCCGGTTCGTTATTCGTGTGTCAGCCTAAAGTCCGGGCTGACGTGCTGGAGGTTCTCCAGACCTGAGAGACACAAGTCCGTGAAAAAAGACGAGATTCAACAAAACAGTTGTAGTTTAACCGCCGTATGTGTTTCACAGCTACCTTAGCTTAGCGCCTGAAACTACAAAAGCTAGCAGAGTCCTAGATGCTAGTTAGTTAGCATCACCTAGCTGGCCTGCCCTCCTCCTCCACCTCCTCCACCTCGACAGCCGGTCCCTTCACGCAGACACAATGGCTTTAAAACGAATTACCAAGGTAACGGACTTCCCTTTCCCACCCCCACATTTAGTCAACATCAGAGTATTTCGTTTGTAGTTTTAATAACATGTTTCTGGGCCGTTAGCTCATTTGCTAGCAGCGTTAGCTTGTCCGCGAGCTGCTGCCGATGACACAACATTTGACGGAACGTTAAATCCTCAGATTTTAGCTGGAGTTTGGTGTGAGACATTTGACTTAAATCCTCAGATTTTAGCTGGAGTTTGGTGTGAGACATTTGACTTAAATCCTCAGATTTTAGCAGGAGTTTGGTGTGAGATATTTGACATAAATCCTCAGATTTTAGCCGGAGTTTGGTGTGAGACATTTGACTTAAATCCTCATATTTTAGCTGGAGTTTGGTGTGAGACATTTGACTTAAATCCTCATATTTTAGCTGGAGTTTGGTGTGAGACATTTGACTTAAATCCCCATATTTTAGCTGGAGTTTGGTGTGAGACATTTGACTTAAATCCTCATATTTTAGCTGGAGTTTGGTGTGAGACATTTGACTTAAATCCCCATATTTTAGCTGGAGTTTGGTGTGAGACATTTGACTTAAATCCTCATATTTTAGCAGGAGTTTGGTGTGAGATATTTGACATAAATCCTCAGATTTTAGCTGGAGTTTGGTGTGAGACATTTGACTTAAATCCTCATATTTTAGCTGGAGTTTGGTGTGAGACATTTGACTTAAATCCTCAGATTTTAGCTGGAGTTTGGTGTGAGACATTTGACTTAAATCCTCATATTTTAGCTGGAGTTTGGTGTGAGACATTTGACTTAAATCCTCATATTTTAGCAGGAGTTTGGTGTGAGATATTTGACATAAATCCTCAGATTTTAGCTGGAGTTTGGTGTGAGACATTTGACTTAAATCCTCATATTTTAGCTGGAGTTTGGTGTGAGACATTTGACTTAAATCCTCAGATTTTAGCTGGAGTTTGGTGTGAGACATTTGACATAAATCCTCAGATTTTAGCCGGAGTTTGGTGTGAGACATTTGACTTAAATCCCCATATTTTAGCAGGAGTTTGGTGTGAGATATTTGACATAAATCCTCATATTTTAGCTGGAGTTTGGTGTGAGACATTTGACTTAAATCCCCATATTTTAGCTGGAGTTTGGTGTGAGACATTTGACTTAAATCCTCATATTTTAGCAGGAGTTTGGTGTGAGATATTTGACATAAATCCTCAGATTTTAGCTGGAGTTTGGTGTGAGACATTTGACTTAAATCCTCATATTTTAGCTGGAGTTTGGTGTGAGACATTTGACTTAAATCCTCAGATTTTAGCTGGAGTTTGGTGTGAGACATTTGACTTAAATCCTCATATTTTAGCTGGAGTTTGGTGTGAGACATTTGACTTAAATCCTCATATTTTAGCAGGAGTTTGGTGTGAGATATTTGACATAAATCCTCAGATTTTAGCTGGAGTTTGGTGTGAGACATTTGACTTAAATCCTCATATTTTAGCTGGAGTTTGGTGTGAGACATTTGACTTAAATCCTCAGATTTTAGCTGGAGTTTGGTGTGAGACATTTGACATAAATCCTCAGATTTTAGCCGGAGTTTGGTGTGAGACATTTGACTTAAATCCCCATATTTTAGCCGGAGTTTGGTGTGAGACATTTGACTTAAATCCTCATATTTTAGCTGGAGTTTGGTGTGAGACATTTGACTTAAATCCTCAGATTTTAGCATATATATATATATATATATATATATATATATATATATATATATATATATATATATATATATATATATATATATATAAAATTTATTTATTCATTCATTCTTTTCTCCAGAAACCTTAATGTTGAACCCGGGAGACATATTTAGTGCATCATGACTTTTATTAAAAGGTTTCTGTCGCCTCCCAAACTCAGACGCATCTGAAAGATGAGCTGTGTGCCAGGCCTGTATGTACAGACACACACACACACATACCGACACACACACATACCGACACACACAGACATATACCGACACAGACACGCACGCACCCACACACACCGACACACACACCAACACACAGACATACCGACACACACAGACATACCCACACATACACCAACACACACAGACAGACACACACCGACACACAGACCGACACACACACCAACACACACAGACAGACAGACAGACAGACACGCACGCACACACACAGACATACCCACACACACCGACACACACAGACATATACCGACACACACACAGACACACACGCACCCACACACACCAACACACAGACATACCGACACGTACAGACATACCCACACATACACCGACACACACCAACACACACACACACACAGACAGACACAGACACACCGACACACACACACACACCGACAGACAGACAGACAGACAGACAGACAGACAGACAGACAGACAGACAGACACATACTCACACACACACACCAACACACACACACACACGGACGGACGGACCTGCAGGCTGGAAATACAAACCCATCGTCCTATAAGCAGCCTTGCCCCCCCCCCCCCCAGGTAAAAATAGACCATCAGTAATAACCGGTGTGTGTCCGTCTGGTTCTGACGGACAGACGGAGACCCTAAAACATCTGCTTCATGTCGTTCTCTCCCGGTTACCCTCCTCTACGCTCTCAGGACACATTTTACACTTTCAATCTATTTTTTATACACTTTTTCTGGCATTTTGTGACTTTTTTCTGATATTTTTAAACTTTTTCCAAAGATATTTTATACATTTAATCTCAAAATTTTTTTAAAACTTTTTTGACATTTTCTACACCTTTTTTTTCTGACTTATTTTACACTTTCTTTTGACATTTTTTACACATTTTTTGGACAATTTTTACACTTTTTTGACAAGTTATTACATTTTTTTGGCCATTTTTTAAACTTTTTTTGGGACATTTTTTACACTTTTTTTTGAAATTTTTTTACACTTTTTTTGACAGTTTTTTTTGACATTTTTTGACATTTTTAACACTTTTTTTGACATTTTTTTGACAATTTTTCCTAACATATTTTACACTTTTTCTGACATATTACACTTTTTAAAATATTTTACACTTTTTTGTAATACTGGACTGGTTTAAAGATTGTTGTTCCTATCAGGCACTTACACCCAGAAACCCCCAGAAACCCTCAGAAACCCTCAGAAACCCCCAGACACCTGGAGAAACAGGGTCCAGGTTAGAACACCCCGGTAGTTACCCCTTTTAAGAAAAAGACTTCAGGACAAACTCACAATAATTGTTGTTTTGAGGGAGATTTTCTGGGTTCAACAGCTGAACCCTTTTAGTTGGTGGTTAGACTTTCCTTCTGTGAGACGAGATCAGCTGTTTGGGACATCTGGTGTTCAAACAGGAAATGGAAAAACTAAATGCAAAATACAGGAAACGGAAGAACAAAATGCAAAGTACCAACGAGCATCAGCCAGATCTTGTCCACATGTTGTAAAGGAGTCGGTGGTTTCAGTGAGACAAGACCAAGACGTCCTCCGCTGCTGAGACAAAGACGTCCTTCGCTGTTGAGACCAAAGCGTCCTCCGCTGCCGAGACCAAAGCGTCCTCCGCTGCCGAGACCAAAACGTCCTTCGCTGCCGAGACCAAAACGTCCTTCGCTGCCGAGACCAAAACGTCCTCCGCTGCCGAGACCAAAACGTCCTCCGCTGCCGAGACCAAAACGTCCTCCGCTGCCGAGACCAAAACGTCCTCCGCTGCCGAGACCAAAACGTCCTCCGCTGCCGAGACCAAAACGTCCTCCGCTGCCGAGACCAAAGCGTCCTCCGCTGCCGAGACCAAAACGTCCTCCGCTGCCGAGACCAAAGCGTCCTCCGCTGCCGAGACCAAAGCGTCCTCCGCTGCCGAGACCAAAACGTCCTCCGCTGCCGAGACCAAAGCGTCCTCCTGTAGCACGGACACCTGAGACACCTTAGAGACCTGAGAGACTTAATCCACGTCCCACAGCGTCCCTGTGTCCTTCACTTGCTTCCTTTCCTGCGAGGAGGGAAGGAAACGCCAGATGTGTTTCAGAGGGATGAGACATCTGTGCTCCTCATGTTGCCTCCTCGACTCCTCCACTTGTCTCCTTTCTTCATCATATTATCTGGGGGGGTCACCAGACCCCTCCTGATACGATATCATCACGATACGTACTTGTAAAAGTTAAAAGCATTGATTAAAAAGCTTCAACAAAATGTAGATTTTAAATTTTCTTTTTTAGATCTTTTTGGGCATTTTCAGCCTTTAGCCTTTTAGGACAGCTGGAGACATGAAAGGAGCGGGGGTGACATTCAGCAAAGGGCTGCAGGTCGGAGTCGAACCCTGGCCCGCTGCGTCGAGTAGACCTCTACATCTGGGCGCCCGCGCTACCAACTGAGCTATCTGGGCGCCAAAAGTGTTGATTTTGAGTTTGACGGGAAGACACGAAGGTTAAAATCTAAGCTGATGAAGACATTGGACTCATACATTTCCTTTAGTGATGAAGGGGATCAGAAGGTCTCCATATTGTTCATCTTTACATCACCTTACGGGGGCGGCTGCGGCTCAGTGGTAGAGCGCCTGTCGCCTGCCAATCGGAAGGTTGGCAGTTCGATCCCCGATCTCTGCAGTCCATGTCAAAGTGTCCTTGGGCAGGAAACATGCTGCATATGAATGTATACATTATCATAGGACTATAGAGACAAAGGAGCAGACTCAATCTCTCTCACACACACACACACACACACACACACATATGTCTATCTCACCAGTCAGTAAACTGAATCTCTATAAGGTGTGGACAAAACAAGACGTTTGAGGACATCCTTTTGGTGTGTGTGTTTACTGACTGGTGAGATAGGTGTGTGTGTGTGTGTGTGTGTGTGTGTGTGCGCACTTCTAGCTAAGTGGTAGAGCGGTCGCCAATTGGAAGGTTGGTGGTTCAATCCCTGGCCCTGCATTCCCATGTCAAAGTGTCCTTGGGCAAGACCGTGAACCCCGAGTTGCCCCCGATGCTGCTCCATCGGGGTCTAGGTGTGTGTGTGTGTGTGTGTGTGTGTGTTAGTGTAGAAGAGTAGATATATAAGAACAGTCAATAACATTTAACTCTCCTCCTCTTCCCCCCCTCCCCCGTTTCCAGGAGCTGACCGATCTGTCCAGAGATCCTCCCGCTCAGTGCTCCGCCGGCCCCGTCGGGGAAGACAGTAAGATCATTTTTAACATTTCCTTTACCAAAACACACAAAAACAACAACACACTGCACGCCTGACGCAGCCACATCGCTGGCTGCAGTCTGTGGATCTCTTGCTGCTGTTTTAATGTGATTTATTGTGCTTTTCATGACTATGAATGTAATGTGTATATATCCATTGGCCCTGTGAAGCATGGTGCTGTACAAATACACACTTTACTTACTTAGTACTTCCAGTAAATAAACTTCATTAACCTTCTTTTCCCTTTGTCCAGTGTTTCATTGGCAAGCTACTATTATGGGGCCTGTAAGTATCAAACTTCTGACATTTTATAGAATAAATGTTATTGAAAGATTGATTTCGTAATGACATGACTACATACAGCTCGGTGTCATTTTATTATGGAGTTCCCAGGGATGTGATGTTTTATTACTGTGTAACTTGTCTTTTGTTGTGCTTTTTTATGAGTTTAATGAAGTCAGCATCAGGGCTGTACATCTGAAATAGGAACAGCCTGTTTATGTTTTATTGTTTATTAAAAGGAGCCCCATTAGCTACTCTTCTTCTTCTTGGGGTGCAACTAGACACACAGGACGTGACATCACAGACGTCCCATCACATCCATATGCAGTAAAGTTATAAAGTTATCCACGGCCACACACACACACACACACACACACACACATGCAGAAACAGACAGGCACACACACACATACAGATAGACACACACACACACACGCGCGCACACACACACACGCGCACACACACACATGCAGAGACAGACGCACACACACATGCAGAGAGAGACACATAGACACACACACACACATGCAGAGACAGACGCACACACACATGCAGGGACAGACGCATAGACACACACAATCATGCAGAGACACACAGATGCACAAACACAGACAGACGCACACACATACACACACACACACACATACACACACACACACACAGACAGAGACACACACACACACACACATACACACACACACAGACAGACAGAGACACACACACACACACACACACATTTCCCATAAACAAGATCAATCTAACAGTCACTCTCAGTACTTTAACTATCATATTATTATAAATAACCCACAAACCTTCTTTTTTATAGAAAAACGATTATAAAACACAGAAGGAATATATTTTAAATACATTTTAACAGTGTAAGACTTCTACAGTTCCTTTCCTGCATGCCAGATAGAGGACTTTGCATTATTGTTTGTAAGATGATTAATCTTTAATAACTGGGATATCCAGGGGTTGGTTAGTCCAGTTTCTGGGCCCCCCCTCATCGTCAGTGGCTTCCTCCTCGTACTTTCACTTAGAAGAACTAGATCTGCTCCACTTGAAGTATTTTTCAGTCTTCTCACACATCCTGTACTCGGTGTATGGAGTACTCTCTGGATAGAGCTCAGACTTCTCTTTAGTAATCCTTTTGGGATGACTCCCGCGAGGAAATTGAAAATTCCAGCTGCAGTTTTAGCCAGAAAAGAATAAAAAAGACAGTATGAAGACAACAAAATAACAGTAATAATAAGAATAAGAACATTCGTCAATAAAAAGACATAAAAAAAGACCATAAATTATTATCATCATCATCATTAGCTGCAGCTAGTGCTGGGAAATAATCTTAATATCGTGAAATGAGACTAGATATCGTCTTAGATTTTGGATTTCGTAACATGGTAACATGGTAACATGGTAACATGGTAACGTGGTAACATGGTAACGTGGTAACATGGCGTAAGTGTCGTCTTTATTCATGAGGTGTCATGTTTAACGTGCAGGAAGCGTTATCCAAAACCATCTGTGGAATATTTGGACAATTTGGCTGAAAGAATCCCAGATTTCTGATGGAGAAACTTAAAATTGGGTCAAATTTGACCCCCGGACCTCGTGTTGTCTTCCTTAAAATCAACACTTTTTATCAATGTTTTTAACTTTTTCTCATGTTTTTCTCCAATTTTTTCAATGTTTGTCAGTTTTTTTGACGTTTAACACTAACTTATTAATGTTATTTTTAGTTATTTTTGGAATTTATGGTCAATAAACCTCATTTATAGGAAATTATACCTAATGTTTGAGTTAGAAAAGCAGAAATTAGGAATTATTGAGACTAAAATTAAAGGAATGGATGTTGATGATAATCACAGACTGGAATATGTCAACTTTTACTCAATACACCCAACATGAGGACAACATGGGGACGACATGGGGACAATATAATCTGTATGTCTCATTGTGTGAATATTTGGTGAAAGCACCGATAGTCACCACTACGATATCGAGGTATTTGGTTTTCTCCGTATCGCCCAGCTCTAGCTGCAACTAAATAACATCCCAGAGTCCTGGTCTAGACCTGCTCTTTATGAAAGACCTGGGAGATTAATAACATCCCAGAGTCCTGGTCTAGACCTGCTCTTTATGAAAGACCTGGGAGATTAATAACATCCCAGAGTCCTGGTCTAGACCTGCTCTTTATGAAAGACCTGGGAGATAAATAACATCCCAGAGTCCCGGTCTAGACCTGCTCTCTATGAAAGACCTGGGAGATAAATAACATCCCAGAGTCCCGGTCTAGACCTGCTCTTTATGGAAAGACCTGGGAGATAAATAACATCCCAGAGTCCTGGTCTAGACCTGCTCTCTATGAAAGACCTGGGAGATAAATAACATCCCAGAGTCCTGGTCTAGACCTGCTCTCTATGAAAGACCTGCGAGATGACTGTTGTGATTTGGTGCTATTTGAATAAAATTGAATTGAATGATTATACGTGGGTTAAAAATGCAGAATTGGCTAAAATGGCCGCAGTGCTTTTCTAAATCCGTTCTGAAGACCCGGCATCATGGGAGCCGTTCTGAGGGGTATGGGGTGATAACTTGTGGGGGTGTAATCTGTGTTTTCTGTGTGTTTCTGCTGCAGCCCGACAGTCCGTATCAAGGCGGCGTATTTTTCCTGACTATTCATTTCCCTACAGATTATCCCTTCAAACCACCCAAGGTCAGTGAGCTCTAACAGTCTGTTACTTACAAAGATGTAAGAAGACATGTTTTATTACTGTTGGTATGTCATGCAGGCTGAGAACTGGGGCAGAAAGCCTTTACACACCGGGGGGGGTGGGGGGCAAATAAACAACAAGTTAATGAAATAATGGTCTATTAACTCTACTAAGTCAACGCTGTCTCATGCAACAGGAGAAATGTCTTGTTCAGTATCTCCAGATCTACAGCGTAGAGGAACTGCCTTTAGTGGTTTAACAGTTGAGAAAGGTGTGTGTGTGTGTTTCTCTCTGTCTCTGTTTCTGTGTGTGTGTGTCTCTGCTGTCTGTTTCTGTGTGTGTGTGTATGTGTGTGTGTGTCTCTGTTTCTGTGTGTGTGTGTGTCTCTGTTTCTCTGTTTGTGTGTCGTGTGTGTGTGTGTGTGTGTCTGTGTGTGTGCGTGTCTCTCTCTGTCTCTGTTTCTGTGTGTGTGTCTCTGCTGTCTCTGTGTGTGTGTGTGTGTGTGTGTGTGTGTGTGTGTGTTTGTCTCTCTGTCTCTGTTTCTGTGTTTGTGTGTCTCTGTTTCTGTGTTTGTGTGTGTGTGTGTCTCTCTGTCTCTTTCTGTGTGTGTGTGTGTGTGTGTGTCTCTGTTTCTCTGTTTCTGTGTTTGTGTGTGTGTGTGTGTGTGTCTCTCTGTTTGTGTGTGTGTGTGTGTCTCTCTGTCTCTTTCTGTGTGTGTGTGTGTGTGTGTCTCTGTGTGTGTGTGTGTGTGTCTCTCTCTCTGTGTGTGTGTGTGTGTGTGTGTCTCTCTCTCTCTGTGTGTGTGTGTGTGTGTGTGTGTGTGTGTGTGTGTGTCTCTCTCTCTCTCTGTGTGTGTGTGTGTGTGTGTGTGTGTGTGTGTGTGTGTGTGTGTGTGTGTCTCTCTGTGTGTGTGTGTGTGTGTGTGTGTGTGTGTCTCTCTCTGTGTGTGTGTGTGTGTGTGTGTGTGTGTGTGTCTCTCTCTCTCTGTGTGTGTGTGTGTGTCTCTCTCTCTGTGTGTGTGTGTGTGTGTGTGTGTGTGTGTGTGTGTGTGTGTGTGTGTGTGTCTCTCTGTGTGTGTGTGTGTGTGTGTGTGTGTGTGTGTGTGTGTCTCTCTCTGTGTGTGTGTGTGTGTGTGTGTGTGTGATTTCAATACATTTTAGTGAGATTTGATTTCCGTTGAGTGTATTATTCTGTTGTCTGTATAATCATATGATGATGATGTAAACATCCGTGTGACGATATCCTGAAAGAAATGATGTCTAATAATAATAATAATAATAACTTGATTGTACATCACGGGGTTCAGGTCATACAAGCAGTGTTGCACAAGGACCCAAAACACGCGGGGGACTCAGTTTCTCTCACTATGACGCTAGAGTCACTACTCCCTCTTAATATAATCACCATCCTTCACACACACACACACACACACACACACACACACACACACACACACACACTCACACACTAGCTAGGTTTCCATCCACGTGTCTATTGAATTATCTGAAGTTCGGTAAAAAAACTCCTGTGAATAAATCTGGTGAAAGTGTGTTTCCATCCAACGGCTTTACAGCCGATTTTAAACCTGTTACGTGATGACATCACACTGTCACGCTGTTTTAGGGTCAGACCGGGATATCTGATTGGTTGGAGACATTTGAAGGTGTAAACATTCATTTACACTGAATCACACAACAGACGTCTACCGTCACACGATCAATATGGGACGATACAGATGCGGCTTGTGTTTTATTGCCCCCCCCGGCACCGCTGCGAGACTCTTTTTTGAGACATGTCTCTCTGTCTGAGCGTCTTCCATTGTCTCCCAGGACGTCCCACGGCTTGTCCTAACCTTTGTCGGCCATTTCCTTCACGAGTTCTTGATAAATTAAACCCAGAAAGTCTCTCGTCTCCTCGTCCGTCCACGTCCATCTGTCCCCCATGTGTGAGACAGAGAGGAAATACTGGGGGACATGAACTACAACTTCTTCTTCTGCGTTTTGTGGCGGGTTGCAACCATAAAATGACCTAAAACTTAATCTCAACTCATTATTTATTCAGTAAATAAGGTTTCCATCAGCGTTTATCACGTAAGAAGAAAATCATCCAGATAAAATCACATGAGACGAACGCATTTCATTTGATTTTCATGATATTTCATCTAATTTGACTGTTTCCAGAAGGCGTTTTTCATTCAATATCACTTCATTCAGATAAACCGTGTGGATGGAGACACACTTGGCTGTGTGTGACGATGGTTCTCAGTGTTCCTCCTCTTCTTTCCTTCAGGTCGCCTTCACAACAAGAATTTATCACCCAAATATTAACAGTAACGGCAGCATCTGCTTGGATATTTTGAGATCACAGTGGTCTCCTGCGTTAACTATCTCTAAAGGTAAGACCACGTCCCCGGCCTTCTCACTCCAACGTCATGTGATGCGCAACAAAACAACTGGATGGATCATTTAGAGTGCTGTCAAACTCAAGGCCCGCTGGCCGGATCCGGGCCCTTGCAGCTTTAGATCCGGCCCCTTGCAGCTTTAGATCTGAGCCCCTTGCAGCCCTAGATCTGCCCCCTTGCAGCTTTAGATCCGGCCCCTTGCAGCTTTAGATCCGGGCCCCTTGCAGCTTTAGATCCGGCCCCTTGCAGCTTTAGATCCGGCCCCTTGCAGCTTTAGATCCGGCCCCTTGCAGCTTTAGATCCGGCCCTTGCAGCTTTAGATCCGGCCCCTTGCAGCTTTAGATCCGGCCCTTGCAGCTTTAGATCCGGGCCCTTGCAGCTTTAGATCCGGCCCCTTGCAGCTTTAGATCCGGGCCCCTTGCAGCTTTAGATCCGGCCCCTTGCAGCTTTAGATCCGGGCCCTTGCAGCTTTAGATCCGGGCCCCTTGCAGCTTTAGATCCGGGCCCTTGCAGCTTTAGATCCGGGCCCCTTGCAGCTTTAGATCCGGCCCCTTGCAGCTTTAGATCTGAGCCCCTTGCAGCCCTAGATCTGCCCCCTTGCAGCTTTAGATCCGGCCCCTTGCAGCTTTAGATCCGGGCCCCTTGCAGCTTTAGATCCGGCCCCTTGCAGCTTTAGATCCGGCCCCTTGCAGCTTTAGATCCGGCCCCTTGCAGCTTTAGATCCGGCCCCTTGCAGCTTTAGATCCGGCCCCTTGCAGCTTTAGATCCGGGCCCCTTGCAGCTTTAGATCCGGCCCCTTGCAGCTTTAGATCCGGGCCCCTTGCAGCTTTAGATCCGGGCCCCTTGCAGCTTTAGATCCGGCCCCTTGCAGCTTTAGATCCGGGCCCCTTGCAGCTTTAGATCCGGCCCCTTGCAGCTTTAGATCCGGGCCCTTGCAGCTTTAGATCCGGGCCCCTTGCAGCTTTAGATCCGGCCCCTTGCAGCTTTAGATCCGGGCCCCTTGCAGCTTTAGATCCGGCCCCTTGCAGCTTTAAATCCGGGGCCCTTGCAGCTTTAAATCCGGGGCCCTTGCAGCTTTAGGTCCGGGCCCTTGCAGCTTTAGGTCCGGGCCCTTGCAGCTCTAGGTCCGGGCCCTTGCAGCTTTAAATCCGGGGCCCTTGCAGCTTTAAATCCGGGGCCCTTGCAGCTTTAAATCCGGGGCCCTTGCAGCTTTAGATCCGGGGCCCTTGCAGCTTTAGATCCGGGCCCTTGCAGCTTTAGATCCGGCCCCTTGCAGCTTTAGGTCCGGGCCCTTGCAGCTTTAAATCCGGGGCCCTTGCAGCTTTAAATCCGGGGCCCTTGCAGCTTTAGATCCGGGCCCCTTGCAGCTTTAGATCCGGGCCCTTGCAGCTTTAGATCCGGCCCCTTGCAGCTTTAGATCCGGGCCCCTTGCAGCTTTAGATCCGGGCCCCTTGCAGCTTTAGATCCGGGCCCTTGCAGCTTTAAATCCGGGGCCCTTGCAGCTTTAAATCCGGGGCCCTTGCAGCTTTAGATCCGGGCCCTTGCAGCTTTAGGTCCGGGCCCTTGCAGCTCTAGGTCCGGGCCCTTGCAGCTCTAGGTCCGGGGCCCTTGCAGCTTTAGATCCGGGCCCCTTGCAGCTTTAGATCCGGGCCCTTGCAGCTTTAGATCCGGGCCCCTTGCAGCTTTAGATCCGGCCCCTTGCAGCTTTAGATCCGGGCCCCTTGCAGCTTTAGATCCGGGCCCCTTGCAGCTTTAGATCCGGGCCCCTTGCAGCTTTAGATCCGGGCCCCTTGCAGCTTTAGATCCGGGCCCCTTGCAGCTTTAGATCCGAGCCCTTGCAGCTCTAGGTCCGGGCCCATTGCAGCTCGTGATATATTATTGAATTTATGTGATATAATGTTAGTTATGAAACGATGAAAATGTAGTTTTTAAATCTGTTTTTTCTTTCTCTCTGCAGTCCTTTTGTCCATTTGTTCTCTGTTATGTGACCCGAACCCTGACGACCCGCTAGTGCCAGAGATCGCCCGCATCTACAAAACAGACCCCGTTAAGTGAGTTCACATCTGGAAAATAATCTACAAAACAGACCCCGTTAAGTGAGTTCACATCTGGAAAATAATCTACAAAACAGACCCCGTTAAGTGGGTTCACATCTGGAAAATAATCTACAAAACAGACCCCGTTAAGTGGGTTCACATCTGGAAAATAATTTACAAAACAGACCCGTTAAGTGGGTTCACATCTGGAAAATAATCTACAAAACAGACCCCGTTAAGTGGGTTCACATCTGGAAAATAATCTACAAAACAGACCCCGTTAAGTGGGTTCACATCTGGAAAATCTACAAAACAGACCCCGTTAAGTGGGTTCACATCTGGAAAATAATCTACAAAACAGACCCCGTTAAGTGGGTTCACATCTGGAAAATAATCTACAAAACAGACCCGTGAAGTGGGTTCACATCTGGAAAATAATCTACAAAACGGACCCTGTTAAGTGGGTTCACATCTGGAAAATAATCTACAAAACAGACCCGTTAAGTGAGTTCACATCTGGAAAATAATCTACAAAACAGACCCCGTTAAGTGAGTTCACATCTGGAAAATAATCTACAAAACAGACCCGTTAAGTGAGTTCACATCTGGAAAATAATCTACAAAACAGACCCGTTAAGTGAGTTCACATCTGGAAAATAATCTACAAAACAGACCCGTTAAGTGAGTTCACATCTGGAAAATAATCTACAAAACAGACCCGTTAAGTGAGTTCACATCTGGAAAATAATCTACAAAACAGACCCGTTAAGTGAGTTCACATCTGGAAAATAATCTACAAAACAGACCCGTTAAGTGAGTTCACATCTGGAAAATAATCTACAAAACAGACCCGTTAAGTGAGTTCACATCTGGAAAATAATCTACAAAACAGACCCGTTAAGTGAGTTCACATCTGGAAAATAATCTACAAAACAGACCCGTTAAGTGAGTTCACATCTGGAAAATAATCTACAAAACAGACCCGTTAAGTGAGTTCACATCTGGAAAATAATCTACAAAACAGACCCGTTAAGTGAGTTCACATCTGGAAAATAATCTACAAAACAGACCCGTTAAGTGAGTTCACATCTGGAAAATAATCTACAAAACAGACCCGTTAAGTGAGTTCACATCTGGAAAATAATCTACAAAACAGACCCGTTAAGTGAGTTCACATCTGGAAAATAATCTACAAAACAGACCCGTTAAGTGAGTTCACATCTGGAAAATAATCTACAAAACAGACCCGTTAAGTGAGTTCACATCTGGAAAATAATCTACAAAACAGACCCGTTAAGTGAGTTCACATCTGGAAAATAATCTACAAAACAGACCCGTTAAGTGAGTTCACATCTGGAAAATAATCTACAAAACAGACCCGTTAAGTGAGTTCACATCTGGAAAATAATCTACAAAACAGACCCGTTAAGTGAGTTCACATCTGGAAAATAATCTACAAAACAGACCCCGTTAAGTGAGTTCACATCTGGAAAATAATCTACAAAACAGACCCGTTAAGTGAGTTCACATCTGGAAAATAATCTACAAAACAGACCCGTTAAGTGAGTTCACATCTGGAAAATAATCTACAAAACAGACCCGTTAAGTGAGTTCACATCTGGAAAATAATCTACAAAACAGACCCGTTAAGTGAGTTCACATCTGGAAAATAATCTACAAAACAGACCCGTTAAGTGAGTTCACATCTGGAAAATAATCTACAAAACAGACCCGTTAAGTGAGTTCACATCTGGAAAATAATCTACAAAACAGACCCGTTAAGTGAGTTCACATCTGGAAAATAATCTACAAAACAGACCCGTTAAGTGAGTTCACATCTGGAAAATAATCTACAAAACAGACCCGTTAAGTGAGTTCACATCTGGAAAATAATCTACAAAACAGACCCGTTAAGTGAGTTCACATCTGGAAAATAATCTACAAAACAGACCCGTTAAGTGAGTTCACATCTGGAAAATAATCTACAAAACAGACCCGTTAAGTGAGTTCACATCTGGAAAATAATCTACAAAACAGACCCGTTAAGTGAGTTCACATCTGGAAAATAATCTACAAAACAGACCCGTTAAGTGAGTTCACATCTGGAAAATAATCTACAAAACAGACCCCGTTAAGTGAGTTCACATCTGGAAAATAATCTACACAACAGACCCCGTTAAGTGGGTTCACATCTGGAAAATAATCTACAAAACAGACCCCGTTAAGTGGGTTCACATCTGGAAAATAATCTACAAAACAGACCCCGTTAAGTGGGTTCACATCTGGAAAATAGTCTACAAAACAGACCCCGTTAAGTGGGTTCACATCTGGAAAATAATCTACAAAACAGACCCCGTTAAGTGGGTTCACATCTGGAAAATAATCTACAAAACAGACCCCGTTAAGTGGGTTCACATCTGGAAAATAATCTACAAAACAGACCCCGTTAAGTGGGTTCACATCTGGAAAATAATCTACAAAACAGACCCCGTTAAGTGGGTTCACATCTGGAAAAAAATCTACAAAACAGACCCTGTTAAGTGGGTTCACATCTGGAAAATAATCTACAAAACAGACCCCGTTAAGTGGGTTCACATCTGGAAAATAATCTACAAAACAGACCCCGTTAAGTGGGTTCACATCTGGAAAATAATCTACAAAACAGACCCGTGAAGTGGGTTCACATCTGGAAAATAATCTACAAAACAGACCCCGTTAAGTGGGTTCACATCTGGAAAATAAATAACGGCTGCGTTTTGGTTTTTAAGCGTAACCTCGGGAACAAGAGCAGGGGGAATGAGAGGGGGGAACACCAGAGCAGGGGGAATGAAAGGGGGGAACACCAGAGCAGGGGGAATGAAAGGGGAACACCAGAGCAGGGGGAATGACGGGGAAATGCTAGAGAGGTGTAAATGCCAGAGCAGGGGGAATGAGTGGGGGGAGGACAAGAGCAGGGGGAATGAGAGGGGAAACACAAGAGCAGAGAGATTGAGGCGGGGTTACCCTGAAGGAGCTTTAACCCCAGCGTCTCCCCAGGTTTGGGGGGGGGGGGTACCCTGAAGGAGCTTTAACCCCAGCGTCTCCCCAGGTATGGGGGGGGGGGTACCCTGAAGGAGCTTTAACCCCAGCGTCTCCCCAGGTTTGGGGGGTGGGGGTACCCTGAATGAGCTTTAACCCCGGCGTCTCCCCAGGTATGGGGGTACCCTGAAGGAGCTTTAACCCCAGCGTCTCCCCAGGGGTGGGGGGGGGGGTTGGGTGGGGGGTACCCTGAATGAGCTTTAACCCCAGCGTCTCCCCAGGTTTGGGGGGTGGGGGTACCCTGAATGAGCTTTAACCCCGGCGTCTCCCCAGGTATGGGGGTACCCTGAAGGAGCTTTAACCCCAGCGTCTCCCCAGGGGTGGGGGTTGGGTGGGGGGTACCCTGAAGGAGCTTTAACCCCGGCGTCTCCCCAGGTATAGCAGACTAGCGAGGGAGTGGACAGAGAAGTACGCCATGCTGTGAGCGGTAAGCTCTGCGGGACGTTCTGATTGGCTGATGCAGAGCATGGCTCCAGATACGCGGCGCTAGCTGCTAGCCTTCATGTTTTAGCCGTTTGTATTAAAACTACAAATCGCTTCGTGTTCCTGTACCTTTAAAGAAAAAGACGCAACTTTAACCCGTGTCGTCTTCACGTCGATCGGCCATCTGGTTTTCTGGGTCAACATTTAAAATTAAAACTATATTTTCAAGTATTTTAAGTCACTTTTTTCTAAGTATTTCGTTAGTTTTCCGATGTTTTTTTGTTTTGTTTTTCTGTTCATTTTTTGACATTTTTTGTTGTATTTTAACAATGTTTTTTTAATCTTTTTTCCAGTGTTTTTTATTTTTCCCAATTTTTTTATTTTTTAATTGCTTTTTAATGCTTTTTTTGTCACTTTTTCAGACGTTTTTGTTTTTTTCTGCTCATTTTTTGACATTTCTATTTATTTTTTATTTTTTTAACAATTATTTAAAATCTTTTTCCAACACTTTTGTCATTTTTTTAGAAGTTTTTGTCGATTTATTTTCTGCTTTTTTTGGGACATTTTTTTTGTTTTAACGTTTTTTTAAAGCTTTTTCCAACATTTTCTTACGTTTTTTTCACCGTTCTTTTATCAATTTTTCTTCAAATGCTATAAAAGTGAGTAAACCATCCAAATGAAGTAGTGAACTGATCATTTATGTTACTTGTGACGGTTATACGGAAATAATCCATGTTAGTTTTTTGGCTCAGTTCGGTTAAAGAATCCCAAATATTCAGATATAGAAACTTTTTGAAAACCGGTAAAATTTGATTTGAGGACAACAGGAGGGTTAAAAAAAAAACACAGAAACTTTGACTTTTAGTCAAAATAAATGTCCTTTAAAGAAACCTGTTTGGTTCTTTATGTTGATTTTTATACAGATTATTCAGTAGGAATGAAAAATGAGCTAAAACATGAAGAAAAGACGCCATTTTGTGCCTCATTTGAACTCATTGCTGTGTTTTTAGCTGCATGCCAAATGGATGGAAGACGTTCAGATCCTTTAAAGGGGCTCTAAGAGACGTTGGGAGATGTCACTTCTTGTTGAAGTATTGTTAAACAGATCGGAGCCTAGCAACCCCCCCCCCCCACCCCAGGGGACAGGCAGCTAGCAGATAGTGAGATATGTTTTTTACAGTGTGTTCAGGGGACAGGCAGCTAGCAGATAGTGAGGAGATGTTTTTTACAGTGTGTTCAGGGGACAGGCAGCTAGCAGATAGTGAGGAGATGTTTTTTACAGTGTGTTCTGGGGACAGGCAGCTAGCAGATAGTGAGATGTTTTTTACAGTGTGTTCAGGGGACAGGCAGCTAGCAGATAGTGAGGAGATGTTTTTTACAGTGTGTTCAGGGGACAGGCAGCTAGCAGATAGTGAGATGTTTTTTACAGTGTGTTCAGGGGACAGGCAGCTAGCAGATAGTGAGGAGATGTTTTTACAGTGTGTTCTGGGGACAGGCAGCTAGCAGATAGTGAGATGTTTTTACAGTGTGTTCAGGGGACAGGCAGCTAGCAGATAGTGAGGAGATGTTTTTACAGTGTGTTCAGGGGACAGGCAGCTAGCAGATAGTGAGATGTTTTTACAGTGTGTTCAGGGGACAGGCAGCTAGCAGATAGTGAGATGTTTTTACAGTGTGTTCAGGGGACAGGCAGCTAGCAGATAGTGAGATGTTTTTACAGTGTGTTCAGGGGACAGGCAGCTAGCAGATAGTGAGGATATGTTTTTTTACAGTGTGTTCAGGGGACAGGCAGCTAGCAGATAGTGAGGAGATGTTTTTTACAGTGTGTTCAGGGGACAGGCAGCTAGCAGATAGTGAGGAGATGTTTTTTACAGTGTGTTCAGGGGACAGGCAGCTAGCAGATAGTGAGGAGATGTTTTTTACAGTGTGTTCAGGGGACAAGCAGCTAGCAGTGAGATGTTTTTTACAGTGTGTTCAGGGGACAGGCAGCTAGCAGATAGTGAGATGTTTTTTACAGTGTGTTCAGGGGACAGGCAGCTAGCAGATAGTGAGATGTTTTTACAGTGTGTTCAGGGGACAGGCAGCTAGCAGATAGTGAGGAGATGTTTTTACAGTGTGTTCAGGGGACAGGCAGCTAGCAGATAGTGAGATGTTTTTACAGTGTGTTCAGGGGACAGGCAGCTAGCAGATAGTGAGGAGATGTTTTTTACAGTGTGTTCAGGGGACAGGCAGCTAGCAGATAGTGAGATGTTTTTTACAGTGTGTTCAGGGGACAGGCAGCTAGCAGATAGCGAGGAGATGTTTTTTACAGTGTGTTCAGGGGACAAGCAGCTAGCAGATAGTGAGATGTTTTTTACAGTGTGTTCAGGGGACAGGCAGCTAGCAGATAGAGAGATGTTTTTTACAGTGTGTTCAGGGGACAGGCAGCTAGCAGATAGTGAGGAGATGTTTTTTACAGTGTGTTCAGGGGACAGGCAGCTAGCAGATAGTGAGATGTTTTTTACAGTGTGTTCTGGGGACAGGCAGCTAGCAGATAGTGAGATGTTTTTACAGTGTGTTCAGGGGACAGGCAGCTAGCAGATAGTGAGGAGATGTTTTTTACAGTGTGTTCAGGGGACAGGCAGCTAGCAGATAGAGAGGAGATGTTTTTTACAGTGTGTTCAGGGGACAGGCAGCTACCAGATAGTGAGGAGATGTTTTTTACAGTGTGTTCAGGGGACAGGCAGCTAGCAGATAGTGAGATGTTTTTTACAGTGTGTTCTGGGGACAGGCAGCTAGCAGATAGAGAGGAGATGTTTTTTACAGTGTGTTCAGGGGACAGGCAGCTAGCAGATAGAGAGATGTTTTTTACAGTGTGTTCAGGGGACAGGCAGCTAGCAGATAGTGAGGAGATGTTTTTTACAGTGTGTTCTGGGGACAGGCAGCTAGCAGATAGTGAGATGTTTTACAGTGTGTTCAGGGGACAGGCAGCTAGCAGATAGAGAGGAGATGTTTTTTACAGTGTGTTCAGGGGACAGGCAGCTAGCAGATAGAGAGGAGATGTTTTTTACAGTGTGTTCAGGGGACAGGCAGCTACCAGATAGTGAGGAGATGTTTTTTACAGTGTGTTCAGGGGACAGGCAGCTAGCAGATAGTGAGATGTTTTTTACAGTGTGTTCAGGGGACAGGCAGCTAGCAGATAGTGAGGAGATGTTTTTTACAGTGTGTTCAGGGGACAGGCAGCTAGCAGATAGTGAGGAGATGTTTTTTACAGTGTGTTCAGGGGACAGGCAGATAGATGTAGCCTAAAACACTCGTGACATCACTTAAAGCTCCTTTAAAAGTAAAAATACTAATTTTACAAGTAAAGTTCTGCAGTTAAATGTCAACGTCCTCGTCCTTTTACGTCGAATAATCTTTAAATAAATGAAACGACTTTTATAAGCTGACGGAGAACGTTGCGTGGAGGACGTTGCGTGGAGGACGTTGCGTGGAGGACGTTGCGTGGAGGACGTTGCGTGGAGGACGTTGCGTGGAGGACGTTGCGTGGAGGACGTTGCGTGGAGGACGTTGCGTGGAGGACGTTGCGTGGAGGACGTTGCGTGGAGGACGTTGTGTTGAATTCTATCAACAAATGTTTTTATTAATGAAAAATCTTTAACTGTAACTAACCCTAAGGCATGGCATCTTCTCTCTCTCTCTCTCTCTCTCTCTCTCTCTCTCTCTCTCTGTCTCTCTCTGTCTCTCTCTGTCTCTCTCTCTCTCTCTCTCTCTCTCTCTCTCTGTCTCTCTCTCTCTCTCTGTCTCTCTCTCTCTCTCTGTCTCTCTCTGTCTCTCTCTCTCTCTCTCTGTCTCTCTCTCTGTCTCTCTGTCTCTCTCTCTCTCTCTGTCTCTCTCTCTCTCTCTGTCTCTCTCTCTCTCTCTCTCTCTCTCTCTCTGTCTCTCTCTGTCTCTCTCTCTCTCTGTCTCTCTCTGTCTCTCTCTCTCTCTCTCTCTCTCTCTCTCTCTCTCTCTCTCTCTCTCTGTCTCTCTCACTCTCTGTCTCTCTCTCTGTCTCTCTCTCTCTCTCTCTGTCTCTCTCTGTCTCTCTCTCTCTCTGTCTCTCTCTCTGTCTCTCTCTCTCTTTCTCTGTCTCTCTCTCTGTCTCTCTCTCTCTCTCTGTCTCTCTCTGTCTCTCTCTCTCTCTCTGAACAGCTGATAGACTCACCTGTAAATGTTTCTACCTGCAGGTACAACAAGACGGCTCAGGACTGGACTCAGAAATACGCCATGTGACCTTCATCATCATCTTCATCTTCTTCTTCTTCTTGTCACTGCTGAAAAATTTGATTTTCTCAAATGGCCACACCCTCCCCCTCTCCCCCCCCCCCATCAGCCAATAACAGCAATTTGTTCATAATTTCTTCTGTTTTTTTTGTTGTTGTCCTAAATGCTTTTAAATTCTTAAATTTCCTCTGCTTTTCAAAATAAAACGTAAGGAAGTTGCGTGAGGACGGTGAGCTGTGAATGTGCCAACTGTCCAATCAGAGCAGAGCGACCGAAGAGAGACCTGTTACAATAAAATATTAATAATTTAATGCATGTCAGTGACTGGTTCATGTGAAGAGAGGACCGCCGCTTTATTTCCTGTTTTATTGAGTTTTTTGTTGTTTGTAGACGAGCCGTGAGCTCCCCCCCGACACTGGTCTCCTCTTTTGCACTGAAGATGAAAGCAAGCGGCTGATTGGTCGACTAATCGCTCTGTGATGGTTTTTATCAATAAAGCTGAACAAATTGCAGATTTTCTCTGGTTCTGTTTTTATTTTGTTCTCTTTTAATTTAGGTTTTGCAGATGAAAGTTGAGATTAAAAGTCTGTTTTTAATCTGCAGATGAATCGATGTTAGCAGAAGAAACAAATAAAGCGACAAAATCGTCCAAATAAAGCCACAAAAACCTCAAAATAAAGCGACAAAAATGTCAAAATAAAGCAACAAAAATGTCAAAATAAAGCCACAAAAACCTCAAAATAAAGCGACAAAAATGTCAAAGTAAAGCAACAAAAACGTCAAAATAAAGCTAAATAAATTGCAGATTTTCTCTGGTTCTGTTTTTCTTTTCCGCTCCTTTATTTTGGGTTTTCAGGTGAAAGTTGAGATTAAAAGTAGTAAATTAATCTGCAGATTTTAAAATTCAATAAAGTAGTTTATAAATCAACATTTTGTGTTGGGGGGGGTTGCAAATTTCTAAATTATATTACATGTAACTATGATTGTAAAATTGTTGTCTAGTGTCCATGTCTGAAGTATGCTGCTAGCTTAGCTACAAGTTAGCATCAAACACAACAAAGGCTGTCAGCTGAGTGGTGTTTTGAGCTAACGTTAGCATCAAACAACCATTTCCGAACGTTTTTGAAATGATTTCTATCTTCTGTTATTGTTTGTAATGACAAACTTTATTATTTCATGGATTTCACTAATTTCAGTATGACACATGCTGAAAACCGTTTAAATCTGAGCATGCGCGACTCACATCTGCACTTGACTCACATCAGGTAGAGACCGACTTCACTGGTCTCCGTCCAGAGCAACGAGACCTGTTGGTCCATTTCTTTAACTGTCTATACAGTTGGAAAAACAACGTAGTCACGAAGGCGGTAACCGATATTCCCGGGTGGCCTGAACGCACCATGAGTATCACTAACGGACGGATTTCTGTAACCGTAACTTTTACGTCAGTGCGTAAACAGGAAGCACGGTAAGCGTTTTATGATTTATAACGTTTATCTTCCCAGAGAAATAAAGTGATATAAAGGGGTTTTTAAACATTAACTTAAAAACTACAGCGTTGACTTTGTAAGAACTACAGACATTCATTCGCTAACGGCTAACGGTCGCTAACGGCTAACGGTCGCTAACGGCTAACGTTCGCTAACGGCTAACGTTCGCTAACGGCTAACGGTCGCTAACGGCTAACGTTCGCTAACGGCTAACTGTCGCTAAACTAGCTAGCTAGAAACATAACTTGCACTGTTTCCGGTCTAATATCTGTGTTTCTGCGTTAAAGTTGGTTAAACATTTAGTTGAAGCATTGAGGATATCTGAAGCACACTTTGAGATTCGTGAAAACTTTGTTTTTGTGTGAAAATGCGAAATTTTGGGATATTTTCACTGATTTATTAAGTTTTTAATTTTTTTTGTAATTGCTTTATTGACAACATAAAACAGCACATTAAATAAAACATTAAAAGTAATCCCTATTATACTAACAACTATAGTCAGCTCATAAAGTAGCTCTATGGAAATGAGTTTAATAGCATCACATGAAATATACATAAATTACCTTTACAACCAAAAACACTGTGTGTGTGTGTGTGTGTGTGTGTGTCTGTCTCTCTATCTCTGTTAGTGTTTGTGTGTGTGTGTGTGTGTCTCTCTCTCTCTCTCTCTGTTAGTGTGTGTGTGTGTGTCTCTCTCTATCTCTGTTAGTGTTTGTGTGTGTGTGTGTGTGTGTGTGTGTGTCTCTCTCTATCTCTGTTAGTGTTTGTGTGTGTGTGTGTGTGTGTCTCTCTCTATCTCTGTTAGTGTTTGTGTGTGTGTGTGTGTCTGTCTCTCTCTCTGTTAGTGTTTGTGTGTGTGTGTCTGTGTGTGTCTCTCTCTCTCTCTGTTTGTGTGTGTCTCTGTTAGTGTGTGTTTGTGTGTGTCTCTTTCTCTCTCTGTTAGTGTGTCTGTCTCTGTTAGCGTGTGTGTGTGTGTGTGTGTGTGTGTGTGTGTGTGTGTGTGTGTGTGTGTGTGTGTGTCCGTGTCCAGGACACTCTCTCTGTCTGTTAGTGTGTGTGTCTCTCTCTCTCTGTTAGCGTGTGTGTGTGTGTGTGTGTGTGTGTGTCCAGGACACTCTCTCTGTCTGTTAGTGTGTGTGTGTGTGTGTGTGTGTCTCTCTCTCTCTGTTTGTTTGTGTGTGTCTCTGTTAGTGTGTGTTTGTGTGTGTCTCTTTCTCTCTCTGTTAGTGTGTCTGTCTCTGTTAGCGTGTGTGTGTGTGTGTGTGTGTCCGTGTCCAGGACACACTCTCTGTCTGTTAGTGTGTGTGTCTCTCTCTCTGTTAGCGTGTGTGTGTGTGTGTGTGTGTGTGTGTGTGTGTGTGTGTGTGTGTGTGTGTCCGTGTCCAGGACACTCTCTCTGTCTGTTAGTGTGTGTGTGTGTGTGTGTGTCTCTCTCTCTCTGTTAGTGTGTGTGTGTGTGTGTGTGTGTGTGTGTGTCTCTCTCTGTCTGTCAGTGTGTGTGTCTCTGTTAGTGTGTGTGTGTGTCCGGGACACACTCTCTGTCTGTTAGTGTGTGTGTCTCTGTTAGTGTGTGTGTCTCTGTTAGTGTGTGTGTGTGTGTGTGTGTGTCCAGGACACTCTCTCTGTCTGTTAGTGTGTGTGTCTCTGTTAGTGTGTGTGTCTCTGTGCCCTGTGCTGTAGTTGTGGGTCTTTGGGGGGGGGGGGTGTACTGAGCTGTTTCCTCCACTAGATGGCGCTGTTGTCTTTCTTTAAAATGTCTCCATGTGTTTCCTTCTGTCCCCAAAAACAACAAATCATCAGTTTCTACTTTCCTATTTCTATATGTTATTATTATTATTATTATTATTATTATTATTATTATTATTATTATTGTTAGTAGTAGTTGTTGTTGTAGTAGTAGTTGTATCTGCCCCCTCCCCCAGCAGGAGGTCTACAGGATCCTCTGATCCACCAAGTCCTGATTCCTGCTGTCACTTCCTCCATTAAAGCAGTAGTGGAAGAAGTATTCAGGTATCTGGTACTGCAGTAACAGTACTACATGTATGTACCATATCTGTGTATAGTACTGAGCGTGTGTGTGTAGTTCCTGTGTGTTCTGTGTGTAATATGTGTAGTAACAAGAGGGGAAAACTGTGATTTCTTCAAAGTAAAAGTACTACAGTAAGAGTACTAATGCCACACTGTAGAAATACTCTGTTACAAGTAAAAGTACTACAGTAAGAGTACTAATGCCACACTGTAGAAATACTCTGTTACAAGTAAAAGTACTGCAGTAAGAGTAATAATGCCACACTGTAGAAATACTCTGTTACAAGTAAAAGTACTACAGTAAGAGTACTAATGCCACACTGTAGAAATACTCTGTTACAAGTAAAAGTACTGCAGTAAGAGTAATAATGCCACACTGTAGAAATACTCTGTTACAAGTAAAAGTACTGCAGTAAGAGTACTAATGCCACACTGTACAAATACTCTGTTACAAGTAAAAGTACTACAGTAAGAGTACTAATGCCACACTGTAGAAATACTTTGTTACAAGTAAAAGTACTGCAGTAAGAGTACTAATGCCACACTGTACAAATACTCTGTTACAAGTAAAAGTACTGCAGTAAGAGTAGCAGACATGCAGGACATTGTCCCCGGTCGGACTTGAACCCTGGACCTCTGCGTCGAGGTATAAGCCTGTAAGTCTATGTGCGCCCGCTCTACCACTGGGCCACCCCGGGCACACTAAATGCACTTTTGAGACTTTTTTTCCTCCAGGTTAAATATAGATGTGATCTATTTTTGTAGCTCAATTACATTATTATTATTATTATTATTATTATTATTATTATTATTATTATCATTATTATTATTATTTTTGTTATTATTATTATTATTATTACTATCATGCATATATTATTATTATTATTATTATCATTATTATTTTGTTACTATTATTATTATTACTATCATGCATATATTATTATTATTATTATTATTATTATCATTATTATTTTGTTATTATTATTATTATTATTATTATTATTACTGTGCTCCATCCTTTAACAGACTTGTGTGTGTCCACTGCGTGGCGCTGTCCGCCTGCAGGACACACACACACACTCTAACACACACACTCTAACACACACACACACTCTCTAACACACACACTCTAACACACACTCTCTAACACACACACTCTAACACACACACACTCTAACACACACTAAGAGACACACACACACACACACACACACACTGTAACACACTTACACACACACACACAGACACAAACACACTGACACACACACACAGACTCTAACACACACTAAGAGACACACACACACTGACACACACACACACACTCTAACACACACTAAGAGACACACACAGACACAAACACAAACACACCCTAACACACACACACACACTCTAACACACACTAAGAGACACACACACACACACTGACACACACACACACACTCTCTAACACACACACTCTAACACACACACACTCTTCCAGTAGAGAAGGAGGTACATCTAAATTCAGATGATCTGATTATAGAAACCCTCGTTCAAATAAAGTTAAAAGATCTTTACAGGTGTGTGTTTTCTCCTTAACTTCTCCAGGACGTGAACACCTGTTTCCTGGAGAAAGTCTTGTGTTTTCTCCTTAACTTCTCCAGGACATGAACACCTGTTTCCTGGAGAAAGAGTCTTGTGTTTCCCCTTAACTTCTCCAGGACATGAACACCTGTTTCCTGGTGAAAGTCTTGTGTTTTCTCCTTAACTTCTCCAGGACATGAACACCTGTTTCCTGGTGAAAGTCTTGTGTTTTCTCCTTAACTTCTCCAGGACATGAACACCTGTTTCCTGGAGAAAGTCTTGTGTTTTCTCCTTAACTTCTCCAGGACATGAACACCTGTTTCCTGGTGAAAGTCTTGTGTTTTCTCCTTAACTTCTCCAGGACATGAACACCTGTTTCCTGGTGAAAGTCTTGTGTTTTCCCCTTAACTTCTCCAGGACGTGAACACCTGTTTCCTGGTGAAAGTCTTGTGTTTTCTCCTTAACTTCTCCAGGACATGAACACCTGTTTCCTGGTGAAAGTCTTGTGTTTTCTCCTTAACTTCTCCAGGACATGAACACCTGTTTCCTGGAGTAAGTCTTGTGTTTTCTCCTTAACTTCTCCAGGACATGAACACCTGTTTCCTGGAGAAAGAGTCTTGTGTTTCCCCTTAACGTCTCCAGGACATGAACACCTGTTTCCTGGTGAAAGTCTTGTGTTTTCTCCTTAACTTCTCCAGGACATGAACACCTGTTTCCTAGTGAAAGTCTTGTGTTTTCTCCTTAACTTCTCCAGGACATGAACACCTGTTTCCTGGTGAAAGTCTTGTGTTTTCTCCTTAACTTCTCCAGGACATGAACACCTGTTTCCTGGTGAAAGTCTTGTGTTTCCCCTTAACTTCTCCAGGACATGAACACCTGTTTCCTGGAGAAAGAGTCTTGTGTTTCCCATTAACTTCTCCAGGACATGAACACCTGTTTCCTGGTGAAAGTCTTGTGTTTTCTCCTTAACTTCTCCAGGACATGAACACCTGTTTCCTGGTGAAAGTCTTGTGTTTTCTCCTTAACTTCTCCAGGACATGAACACCTGTTTCCTGGTGAAAGTCTTGTGTTTTCTCCTTAACTTCTCCAGGACATGAACACCTGTTTCCTGGAGAAAGTCTTGTGTTTTCTCCTTAACTTCTCCAGGACATGAACACCTGTTTCCTGGTGAAAGTCTTGTGTTTTCTCCTTAACTTCTCCAGGACATGAACACCTGTTTCCTGGTGAAAGTCTTGTGTTTTCCCCTTAACTTCTCCAGGACGTGAACACCTGTTTCCTGGTGAAAGTCTTGTGTTTTCTCCTTAACTTCTCCAGGACATGAACACCTGTTTCCTGGTGAAAGTCTTGTGTTTTCTCCTTAACTTCTCCAGGACATGAACACCTGTTTCCTGGAGTAAGTCTTGTGTTTTCTCCTTAACTTCTCCAGGACATGAACACCTGTTTCCTGGTGAAAGTCTTGTGTTTTCTCCTTAACTTCTCCAGGACATGAACACCTGTTTCCTAGTGAAAGTCTTGTGTTTTCTCCTTAACTTCTCCAGGACATGAACACCTGTTTCCTGGTGAAAGTCTTGTGTTTTCTCCTTAACTTCTCCAGGACGTGAACACCTGTTTCCTGGTGAAAGTCTTGTGTTTTCTCCTTAACTTCTCCAGGACATGAACACCTGTTTCCTGGAGTAAGTCTTGTGTTTTCTCCTTAACTTCTCCAGGACATGAACACCTGTTTCCTGGTGAAAGTCTGGTGTTTTCTCCTTAACTTCTCCAGGACATGAACACCTGTTTCCTGGTGAAAGTCTTGTGTTTTCTCCTTAACTTCTCCAGGACATGAACACCTGTTTCCTGGTGAAAGTCTTGTGTTTTCTCCTTAACTTCTCCAGGACATGAACACCTGTTTCCTGGTGAAAGTCTTGTGTTTTCTCCTTAACTTCTCCAGGACATGAACACCTGTTTCCTGGAGTAAGTCTTGTGTTTTCTCCTTAACTTCTCCAGGACATGAACACCTGTTTCCTGGTGAAAGTCTTGTGTTTCCTCCTTAACTTCTCCAGGACATGAACACCTGTTTCCTGGTGAAAGTCTTGTGTTTTCTCCTTAACTTCTCCAGGACATGAACACCTGTTTCCTGGTGAAAGTCTGGTGTTTTCTCCTTAACTTCTCCAGGACATGAACACCTGTTTCCTGGTGAAAGTCTTGTGTTTCCTCCTTAACTTCTCCAGGACATGAACACCTGTTTCCTGGTGAAAGTCTGGTGTTTTCTCCTTAACTTCTCCAGGACATGAACACCTGTTTCCTGGTGAAAGTCTTGTGTTTTCTCCTTAACTTCTCCAGGACATGAACACCTGTTTCCTGGTGAAACTCTTTTTTGGCGTTTTTTTGCAACTTTATTGGTTTTTTACGAAGCTTTGGTGCCTTTTTTAAAAGTTTTTGAAAACACTTTTTTAATTAATTTTTTTTATGCTTTCGGGACTTTTTTTGCTGCTTTTTTGTGTCTTTGGAGCTTCTTTGAGTGTAAATCAGGATGTTTTTATTGACACGATGAAGTGTAACTTGTATTACAATATAATATCTCCGGGACATAATTTAAAAGATAAAATATTATTATTATTTTTATTATTATTAATAATAATAATAGTAATAATAATAGTAATAATAGTAATAATAGTTTTCATTTCAAGACGTCTGCATGAATTCTACCTTCATCTTTCTCATCTTCCTCTATCTCCAACATGTTTGCAGCCATTGACTCTCGCTCTTTCTCTCTCCCTTCGCTCTCTATTTCTCTCTATCTCCCTCTATCTCTCCCCCTCCCGCCCCCTCTCTCCCTCCCTCTCTCTCTCTCTCCCCCCTTCTCTCCTTCCCTCTCTTCCTCTCTCTCCCCCTTCTCTCCTTCCCTCTCTCTCTCCCTCTTTCTCTCTCCTCCCCCCCTCTCTCTCTCCCCTCTTTCTCTCTCCTCCCTCCCCCTCTCTCTCCCCCCTCTCCTTCCCCCTCTCTCTCTCCCCCTTCTCTCTCTCTCTTCCCTCTCCCCCTCTCTCTCTCCCCCCCTTCTGTCTCTCTCTTCCCTCTCCCCCCCTTCTCTCCTTCCCTCTCTCTCTCCCCTCTTTCTCTCTCCTCCCTCCCCCATCTCTCTCTCCCCCCCTTCTCTCTCTCTCTTCCCTCTCCCTCTCTCTCTCTCTCTCCCTTCCCCTCTCCCCCCCCCCCCTCTCTCTCTCTCTGCACAGAGATATTTTTCCAGGCTTTCCAGACGTTTCTGTGTCCCTGGAGGAAGGCAGAAGGCAGCGGGCTAAAGGAGGATAAATATTTAATCAGCGCTACTCTGGATGGAGTTTTTTGCTTAATTAGAGGAATTCTCTGCTCCTGCCACGAAAATGAACAAAAAAATGACTCCTGGAGATGTCAAAACCTCCCTAAAAACATCAAAAAGGATGATCAGAGACGGACAAAAATACCATTATGTTCCATATAGATGCTGCGAGGCCTGTTCTGTTTAATCTAAATTAAAGTCACATATTTTATAGCAGTTTTATAGCTTGCTAACTCCTGGTGTGTGTGTGTTTTAGAGAGCGAGAGGGGGAGGAGGAGAGGAGAGAGCGAGCGCCATATGTCCGTGCGTAAAAAAGCGCAAATTGGTGCCAAGTTTGCGCTGCGCCCGTGTCAGTCAGCCTGAACGCGGGATGACAGAAGAGATTATTCCACATGAAACCAGTTAATCCCCCAAAATCTGAAGTGAAGGAAGTGTGAGGTGGTTGGAGGAAGTGAATACAGATTCCTGTAACTGATGCCTGTTACAGTCTCGTATCCGCGGAAATAAATCAGGAGGGTTTCTGGGAGTGAGCGGGAAGGTTTGGATGAAGGAGATTTAACTTCTGTCTCTCAACAACTCATTTAATGACATATCCAGGCGTTAAAACCCCGCGTTCATTCAACAGGAGGGGAGGGGGGGAGGGTGTGTGTGTGTGTGTGTGTGCGTGCATGTGTTTGTGTGGGTGTGCGTGTGTTTGTGTGTTTGAGTGCGTGTGTTTTTGTGTCTGTGCGTGTTTTTGTGTGCGTGTGCGTGTGTGTTTGTCTGCGTGTGTTTGTGTGTTTATGTGGGTGTATTTGTGTGGGTGTGTGTGTGTGTGCGTGTGTGTTTGTCTGCGTGTGTTTGTGTGTTTATGTGGGTGTATTTGTGTGGGTGTGCGTGTGTGTGCGTGTGTGTTTGTCTGCGTGTGTTTGTGTGTTTATGTGGGTGTATTTGTGTGGGTGTGTGTGTGTGTGCGTGTGTGTTTGTCTGCGTGTGTTTGTGTGTTTATGTGGGTGTATTTGTGTGGGTGTGCGTGTGTGTTTGTGTGTGTGTGCGCGTGTTCGTGTGTGTCTGAGTGTTTGTCTGTGAGTGTATTTTTGCGTGTGTGTATTTGTATGCGTATACGTGTGTGTGTGTGTGTTTGTACGTGTATTTGTGTGCGTACGTGTGTGTGTGTGTGTGTGTGTGTTTGTACGTGTATTTGTGTGCGTACGTGTGTGTGTGTGTGTGTGAACATAGTCCCCCACATGCTGCGTGTTTAACGTGAGTGAAGCATCACGTCCGTGTCTCTGAACATGTTTAAAAGGTGTCCATCATGGCGCCGCCGGTGGTGCGATCCCGTCTCTCTAATCTCGCCACTGGCCACTTTAAAAACTTCGTTTTTCAGAGTGCGCACGGCCGAACACGCGGAAACCCTTATTTGGCGTGCGTATGTGACGCAACGCGAGACTTCCAGCCAATGCCAATGCCAGAGGTGCGACCAGTATTCAAATGAGCTGTCCTTATTTGGTGGTGTCCCCGCCCCCCTCCTGATCCACGCCGGTCCCCCGGGATCTCCGGAGCCCCGGACCCCGGGAGAAGGAGCTCTCCGCCGGGACAGAGGAGCCATAAAGAGCCGGGGAGGGAGGGGGAAGAGATTTCTCGCTGCCCAATCCCCCTGTTCCCCCGGGAGCCGCAGCCTTCCACGGTCCGTCCCTCCCTCTTGTTTGCTAATCATTTCATTTTACTCCTTTTTGAAGCGCTGGCTTGTTTTTTATCCTATGCACTTTTCATTTCTTCCACAATCCGCGCGCGTCTCTCTGCTCGCCTCCCTCTGATCCCCGGCTCTCCACGCTCCGCTCTCCCGGCGTCAGGCTCTCCAGATCCCGGCTGATTCTCTCCTCTTTCTCTCTCTCCCTCCCTCTCTCTCTCTCTCCCTCACTCTCTCTCTCGGCTCCTCTGAGATGCTCTCCCCGCTCTCCGCTCCTCTCTCCGCCCTCTTTTAACTTCACAGAAACGCCGGTTTTAAAGCGCGGACTGCCGTGGCTGCTGGGATCTAAAACAACCCCGGGAGAAACCCAGAGGGATCCCGGCTCTTCTTTTGGATCAGTACCCGGTACTTTGGGGGGAATCTCGCTCGCTCGCTCGCTCGTGTGTCCTCCACCCCTCCCCTCCTTCCCTTCTTCCGCATCGCTCCTCTTCTTCTCCACCTTAATCCAGGTGGTCCTTTGGCTTTTTTGAGTTCGCTGGTACAGGGAGGATTATTCTTCTGCTTCTTTCTTTTTTCTGGTGAAGACAAAAGCTCCCAGAAGGACACTTTGATGTTCTCCATCCAGGACAGCCTCCCCCGGGGGGCCCTGACCATGAAGGAGGAGCCGCTCCCCACCGGCATGACCCCGGTCCGCTCCTGGATGCAGGGCGCAGGGATTTTGGACGCCAACACAGCGGCCCAGAGGTAAAAATATCACCCAGAAACATGCAACTTTTCATCTCTCTGCTCTGCTTTTCTCTGCGCTGCCGACCCGCTGATTTAAAAAGCCACAGTTAGAAAACTCCAGCGTGAAGGTGAAAGTCACGTTTCCATCCTCCAGGATCCGTTTGGAAGAAGTGGCATTCAGTCCGCAGAAAGACGAAAAAACACCAAGTTCAAAGCAAAAGTTCAAACAACAAAGTGCAGCTTCAGTGTCAGTTATGATCGAGAAAAATTAAAAAACATCAAACTAACCCGAGAGGACGAAGCCGTGCACGCGTGTATCTGGAAAAGGATAAAATAACTCAAAACCAGAAAGACTTCGGAGTGCTATGAACACCAGAGCATCTGGACATTTTGGGATGCTTTAAGGCGCCTGGTTTAAATCTTTAAAAAAATCGATGTAAAAGTAACTGGATTTTGTTAATAATTCAGGGGGGAAAAGTGAAGCAAAAATGTGTTTTCAACAAACAAACAAAATCTCAGGAAGAATCACAGCATGTCAGATATAACCGGTCTGTGTGTGTTTTCTCAGTAATTTAACCCAGCGCGGTTGATGGTTTCAGCGGTGAGCGGCAGCCCCTTCACGCCGCCTCCCTGGTCCCCTCCGCCGGATTCGGCTTCACCAACAGCCCGGTGCGAGCCAAGACAGATGCCGAATCGCTCTCCTCGCGTCCCCATGTCTTTACAAAGCAAAACCCAACTCCAAATAAGGTTTACACGCCCCACACCGCGGCTCTGATTATTCATTTAAACACATTTGAGATGCGGTTTGGTTGCTGCGCGAACCCGCCGCGCGTAAAGCAGCGCGGGGCTGTTCTCCGCGTTTCTTAAATAGCATTTAAAGCGTATTTAGCAGATGATAAATGAAATTAATACTTTACTATTTAATGACACCACACAGCATGTTTCTCCTTCCCAAACATTGATAATAAGGCTCCTAAATCGGAGACGAATTTCCCAAACGTTAGTTTACGCGATATTTTATTAATGAAACGACGCGAGGAAGAAATAAATCTTAATTTAAGTGACCACGGGTTGAATTAAAAATGTTCCGCAGATTCTCATGTGCAAGGTAAAATAAATACCTCAACGTTTTACCTCCGTGATGCAAACACACACACACACACACACGCACACGCACGCACACAGCTCCAACGACATCTGATCCGACACCGAGTTTCACTGCGAAATTAATCGATTTTAAATACGTAAAGCTGTGGAAAGTCGCTCAAAATTGATGAAATGTGAATTTAAAATAGTAAATATGAATTAACAAAATACCCAACTTAACGTTAAAATGTAATATGTGCAGTTTAAAATATATAAAGAGTTTTATTTTATTTATTTTTTAGTGCGAATTTCTCGAAACTGCGAAGTTATTTCCGGTGAAATTTGACATTTTAAGGAGAGTTTTTCTTTTTTTTTTAAAGGGTCTAAATTGTATAAAAGTAAGACGTGTTTCTCTGGGGGAGACGCAGGTGAGCTGGGGGATTTGACCGCGTTACTGAAATAAATCAATGCAGGATTTGCAGCGCAGCCTCGGGTTTAAATCACATCCATCAGCTGCTGTAACAGTCTGCAAAAACCTCATCGTTGCCTCCCAAAACACACACACACACACACACACACACACACACACACACACACACACACACACACTATATAGGTCTCCTTTTTTAATATATAATATCCAGGTTTGTTCTTATGTGGGATTTTAGCGCATAAATCTGCAGCATCTACACTCAAATGTACGTTTAATTTCCATTTAAAAAAAAAAAAAATCTTATTCCAACATTTTGTTCTTGTTGCTTTTAATCCAGAAAACAGTTGAGTTTTCTGATTGGAAACACATTTCAAACACCTGTTTCACATCACAAGTCGTTAAAAAACCCACCACTCGGCTCATGAACCAGAAACAGACCTTTATTGTTAAAATATGTGAGATATAAAAACACAGAACGGCAGAGAGCAGACAAGGTGTAACAGGTTGGGGGTGTAACTCTAAATTACAAACATTATTGTCTCTATTATGTGATTATTTGTTCAGGCAGTTTGGCATTTAAATGTTTTATTTTATCCAGAATATTCTATTTAATATTAATAAGAGGCTGAAACACAGCAGCGGGTATTTTATGATTCAGAAGATGAAATTAGAAGATTTTGTGGCTTAAAAAAATGTATTTTTATGACAATTAATCAGCTATTTTAAGCTTATTTTTTCCCTTTTAATTAATCATTACCGAAGAAAAGCTGCAAATGTTCATAATTTACAAGCTGCAAGTAGAACATTTGTGCTTAAAAATGACTTTTACGACAATGAATGAGTTATTTAAAAGGCTAATTCTCTACTGATTACTGACGAGAAGCAACCAAAAATTTATATTTTAGAAGCACAAAGCTTTCGGCTCTAATGTGAACACAGGTTGTAATTATAATAAGTTTTCTTATATGTGGGAAATTAGACTTGCATTCAGCCAGCTTGCTGCTGCACATTGTTTCTAATATATATGACATTTGTGTTTTATTTCTGCACAAACTCTGCAGAAACAGACGTCCGAGTGGAAAGCATGAAGTTGTTGTGACGTTAGAAAGAAAGCGAGTGTAGAAACACGATGAAAAGGTGTAAAAACACGGCCGGCGTGACGTGTGGATGTCGGACCGAGACGTGTTTCTGGGCTGAAAACGCTCCGATTCATTTCACAGTGAAGCGAAGGCGTGTGGCGCGGCGTCCCGGTGCTCCGCGGTGAGCCCGGTAACGTGTAACGTAACATCCTTAATTAGTAACTCTGACCCTGACGAGAGGAACAGCTACGTCTCTTCTGATGCGTTTCAATTAGAGAAGTTGAGGAGTTTAAGTGCTGTCCTCCCGGGTCAAAATGACACTCTTTTAGACACTGTTGTACATTTTTGTTGCTTATTTCAACGATTTTGGCTCTTTTTATTCCACTAACAACAGTATATTCACCACTAGACCTGTTTATTTGCTCTAGTTTTACACTTATTTTTGGAATTCATGGTCAATAAATCTCATTTATATGTCATTTCCTAATTTTTGTGTATGAAAAAAAGCAGAAATTCTGGTTGATTTTGACTAATGTGTTAAGATCAGAGGATTGACGGTAATCACAGATTTGTCAAACTTCAGTCAGGATAATGATATAAAATTAAATACAACACCCAAACGTATGAAAACAGAGATCTGGTCCTTAATTTCCTTTTGTGAAGAGCATCTTACAGAACCGTCATGTTATTTTGGGGCAATTTGGATAAAAGAAACCCAAATTTATGATATAGAAACTTTGAAAATGGGTCAAATTTGACCCGAGAACAACAAGAGGGTTAAAAAATGGATTCAACCCGTTTTCAAAGATAGATAGACAGACATAGAGAAAGATAGATAGATAGATAGATGGATAGATGGATATATATATATATGTGTATTGATCCCAATAAAATGGGAAATTACTGTGTTACGGCAGCAAAATCCGTCACACAGCCCACAATATGAATATAAATGATCTGTATCAAGGGGCGGCTTTGGTTCAGTGGCCAATCAGAAGGTTGGTGGTTTGATCCCTGGCCCTGCAGTCCCGTGTCGAGGGGTCTTTTGGCAAGACACTGAGCCCCCCCCCACCCGATGCTGCTCCATCAGAGTGTATCTGATGCGGCAGCCCGGCCACGCTGTGGGAACGGTTCCTGTACCGTGTAGGAGAGCTTTGAGTCGTTGTTAGGACCAGAAAAGCGGGATATAAAACACACTCCAATTACATTTACTTCAAAAATATGAGTCTCTGTCAACCAAACCGCCCAAAAATAACACACACAGCAAACAGACGTAATTATGCATCAACATATGTTCCTCTGATCTTAATTATTAGCTAAAGTAATGAATGATTTCTGTGTTTTTTAACTCAAAATGAGGCATATGTTAATATAAATTAGGGTTATTGACCGTGAATTCCAAACAAAAGGGTAAAACTAGGGGTGATGAGTTGGAATGACGTTGCCTTGGAGGATAAAACACAGAAATGGAAATTATGGACTTTATGGTTGACCCGGGAAGACAACACGAGGGTTAGGAAACAGACGCCGGAGAGAAATCATCGTTCCCTTTCCACGTCTTCCATCCCTCTAAATGTCCACCTCAGAAATATGACGACCTCGTTTACCTCAACGTAACATCAGACCTCTAATTTCATTCAATTTTTGGCTGTTTTGTTAAATTCTTCAGCGTTTGAAAAAGAAATTGAAATCTTTCTGAACAGTATCCCGACTGAACGTTGACCTTCTTTTAATATTACACAAAATAATTCATAATTTCAGCTTTTTAACTCCAAGGATTAGGTGTCATTTCCTTAATGCGTGACTATTATTGACCATGAAATCCAGAAAGTGTAAAACTAATGAGTTGTTAGTGGTGTGTAGACGTCGTAGTGAAAAGAAGTGTGAAACGGCACAAAAAACGGCAAGAACATTGAAATAAGTGCTGTAAAAAATGGACAAAAGCGTCAAAGTGCACGACAACGGGAGGGTTGAGGTGCCGTGGTGCCGTGGGTGGTGCCGTGGTGCCGTGGGTGGTGCCGTGGTGCCGTGGGTGGTGCCGTGGTGTGGTGCCGTGGGTGGTGCCATGGTGCCGTGGTGCCGTGGGTGGTGCCGTGGTGCCGTGGTGCCGTGGTGGTGCCATGGTGCCGTGTGCCGTGGGTGGTGCCGTGGTGCTTTCTCAGATAAATGATGATATTACTGCGTGTTGTGCTTTCTGCCGGGACTCCCATGAAGACGCCTGGTTCGTAGATCCTAAATCAGATAACCACATTTCCCCGAGAGGGATTTAAAACGTATTGGACATCAGGCGCCGTCTGGGCCTCGATTCAGACCAGCAACTACCTCGAAAAACTAAAAAAACTCTTTTTTAAATGGCGGGAACAATAAGTACAGTTGTGTGATATAAAGTGTGATGTTATGTGAATATTACATGGTGATAAGTAGTGTGGGGGGGGAATCGATACAGCGTAGTATCGCGATATTTTCAGTGGCAATACTGTACAGGCGCCAAGTATGGATCTTTTATTATATATTATATATATTATATATATTGTATATTATATATTACATATTATATATTGTATATTATATATATTATATATGTGATAGTTTGTCCCATTTTCCCTTCTTCTTTTTAGGTGAAACCGATGTTGATAAGTTTCCTTTTGGGGACGTCATATGAAATTGGGGGAAAATCTGAATTTGGAAAAAAGGTTATAAATTACCAAATATCGCAGAATATTACAATATGTTAAAATCGCAGTAATATCGTATGGTGGTGTGAGTATGGTGGTGATATCGGGACGCGTCCCTAGTGAGAAGTCGAAGATTCGGGCTCCGACAGAGCTGCCAGGCTCGTTATTCTGGGAATTTATCAAAATCTAACGATTGTTATTCAATCATCACATGATCGGCCGTTATTGATTGTTTGCTGAGCCGCTGAGTGAAGTATGTTAACCCTCGTGTTGTCTCCCGGGTCAAAAACAGACCAAAATGGGACATTTTCATCCCTTTTTCAGACTTTTCTTTAGTTTCCACTACCACCATCTTACTAGTTTTACTACTTTTTTCCGTACGGCTTCGTCTCTCCTCATCTCTCCGTACGGCTTCATCTCTCTACGGCTTCATCTCTCTACGGCTTCATCTCTCTACGGCTTCATCTCTCTACGGCTTCATCTCTCCGTACGGCTTCATCTCTCCGTACGGCTTCATCTCTCCGTACGGCTTCATCTCTCTACGGCTTCATCTCTCTACGGCTTCATCTCTCTACGGCTTCATCTCTCTACGGCTTCATCTCTCCGTACAGCTTCATCTCTCCGTACGGCTTCGTCTCTCCGTACGGCTTCATCTCTCTACGGCTTCATCTCTCCGTACGGCTTCATCTCTCTACGGCTTCATCTCTCTACGGCTTCATCTCTCTACGGCTTCATCTCTCCGTACGGCTTCATCTCTCCGTACGGCTTCATCTCTACGGCTTCATCTCTCTACGGCTTCATCTCTCTACGGCTTCATCTCTCCGTACGGCTTCATCTCTCTACGGCTTCATCTCTCTACGGCTTCATCTCTCCGTACGGCTTCATCTCTCTACGGCTTCATCTCTCCGTACGGCTTCATCTCTCTACGGCTTCATCTCTCTACGGCTTCATCTCTCCGTACAGCTTCATCTCTCCGTACGGCTTCATCTCTCTACGGCTTCATCTCTCCGTACGGCTTCGTCTCTCCGTACGGCTTCATCTCTCTACGGCTTCATCTCTCCGTACGGCTTCATCTCTCCGTACGGCTTCATCTCTCCGTACGGCTTCATCTCTCCGTACGGCTTCATCTCTCCGTACGGCTTCATCTCTCTACGGCTTCATCTCTCCGTACGGCTTCATCTCTCTACGGCTTTATCTCTCCGTACGGCTTCATCTCTCCGTACGGCTTCATCTCTCTACGGCTTCATCTCTCCGTACAGCTTCATCTCTCCGTACAGCTTCATCTCTCTACGGCTTCATCTCTCCGTACAGCTTCATCTCTCCGTACGGCTTCATCTCTCCGTACGGCTTCATCTCTCTATGGCTTCATCTCTCCGTACGGCTTCATCTCTCCGTACGGCTTCATCTCTCTACGGCTTCATCTCTCCGTACGGCTTCATCTCTCCGTACGGCTTCATCTCTACGGCTTCATCTCTCCGTCACGGCTTCATCTCTCCGTGGCTTCATCTCCTCGGCTTCATCTCTCTACGGCTTCATCTCTCCGGCTTCATCTCTCCGTACGGCTTCATCTCTCCGTACAGCTTCATCTCTCCGTACGGCTTCATCTCTCCGTACGGCTTCATCTCTCCGTACAGCTTCATCTCTCCGTACGGCTTCATCTCTCTACGGCTTCATCTCTCCGTACGGCTTCATGTCTCTGTACGGCTTCATCTCTCTACGGCTTTATCTCTCCGCACGGCTTCATCTCTCCGTACGGCTTCATCTCTCTACGGCTTCATCTCTCCGTACAGCTTCATCTCTCCGTACAGCTTCATCTCTCCGTACGGCTTCATCTCTCTACGGCTTCATCTTTCCGTACAGCTTCATCTCTCCGTACAGCTTCATCTCTCTACGGCTTCATCTCTCCGTACGGCTTCATGTCTCCGTACGGCTTCATCTCTCCGTAAGGCTTCATCTCTCCGTAAGGCTTCATCTCTCCGTACGGCTTCATCTCTCCGTACAGCTTCGTCTCTCCGTATGGCTTCATCTCTCCGTACGGCTTCGTCTCTCCGTATGGCTTCATCTCTCTACGGCTTCATGTCTCCGTACGGCTTCATCTCTCCGTACGGCTTCATCTCTCCGTACGGCTTCATCTCTACGGCTTCATCTCTCTACGGCTTCATCTCTCCGTACGGCTTCATCTCTCCGTACGGCTTCATCTCTCCGTACGGCTTCATCTCTCCGTACGGTTTCATCTCTCTACGGCTTCATCTCTCCGTACGGCTTCATCTCTCTACGGCTTCATCTCTCCGTACGGCTTCATCTCTCTACGGCTTCATCTCTCCGTACGGCTTCATCTCTCCGTACGGCTTCATCTCTCCGTACGGCTTCATCTCTCCGTGATCATATTTTTTGTATTTAAATCAAGTTTCTAACAGAAACAAGCAGTTAAAATCTGTCCAACAGATACAGGTGTGTGTGTGTGTGTGTGTGTGTGTGTGTGTGTGTCTGTGTGTGTGTGTGTCTGTGTGTCTGTGTGTATGTGTGTGATTTGTGCGTCTGTGTGAGTGTTTTGTGTCTGTTCACAGACTTACAAAATCATAAAAGTGTAGGAGTTTCTTTAGTCGAGGATGTGTGTGTGTGTGTGTGTGTGTGTGTGTGGGAGAGTGTGTGCGTGTGTCTGTGTTTTGCGTATGTTCGTCTGTCTGCTTGTGTGTGTGTGTGTGTGTGTGTGTGTGTGTGTGTGTGTGTGTGTGTGTGTGTGTGTGTGTGTGTGTGAGTTTCTGTCCGTTCACAAACTTACAAAGAGTAAGAGTTTCTTTACAGAAGTGCGTAGAACTGATCGTCTTTTACACCAAAGTCCTAAAGAGAAACTTAATTTATTAATAGATAATAATAATTATTAGATAATAATAATTTCCCATGAAAAGATGAAGAAACACGAAGCAGAAAGTGCAAAACAAAGGGAACAAATAATCCAAAACTGATGTTAAAAGAAGGGGAGGAACAAGGAGGGGAAAAAATACAAATACTTAAATATACTTAAATATACATAAATATAATAAATACAGTTTGCACGATGCAATCAGACGCAGAAAATCAAATGTCCGCGTAGCAAAATGCCCCCAAATGTCTCGACTGTGACTCAGAGCGAATGATAATCACACGGAGGGAGTTGAGAGGTTTATTTAAGCTCTTTACATGAGATTTAAGGGAAGAAGTCCCCTGATTTCTTACTTTAGAGGAGGAGTAATCACACTGAGACAAGGTGGAATATACTGCATGTGTGCATATGATATATGTACATGCATGTGTGCATATGATATATGCACATGCATGTGTGCATATGATATGTGTACATGCATGTGTGCATATGATATATGTACATGCATGTGTGCATATGATATATGTACATGCATGTGTGCATATGATATATGTACATGCATGTGTGCATATGATATGTGTACATGCATGTGTGCATATGATATATGTACATGCATGTGTGCATATGATATGTGTACATGCATGTGTGCATATGATATGTGTACATGCATGTGTGCATATGATATATGTACATGCATGTGCGCATATGATATATGTACATGCATGTGGGTTATGCGTATACACGTGTATTTCTACATCTTTCATATTTTTAAAAATGCTATCTATCAGAATCAGAAATACTTTATTGATCCCCGAAGGGAAATTCTGTGTTACAGTTGCACAAAGTATAGAAATATCAGAGTAGAAATATACAGAAAGAAATATAAGGAGTGTGGGTATGTACGGTATTTACACAGTTAAAGGAAATTTTATGATACAGTATTTACATAATTAAGGAGTTGGTGAACAGTATTACTGAATAAGTATTACACACATTTTAAGCCGGTGTTATTGCACAAAACAGATAATATACAGAGAAAATACAGAGAATATTGTCTAGTTTCAAACCCACTAAGTGTCTATTTGTAAGACTTATATCTTATTTATATATCATATTTTCACCACAGCATATTTATTTATTATTTATAATTGCAGTCTTCTTGCTGCTGATGGGTTTTTATGTCTGTTTTCATGGTGGTCCATATGGTTTTATGGTTATTTCGTTCTGCACTTCCTGAAGCGTTGGATCCTGAGAATGAGAGTTCAGCGATGAAGAGTTGACATGTTTCTGGTTTTTCTGTGTGGATTAGTTTTCCTCTGACATGAATAATGAAACTCACAGATATCAGAGTGCTTTGTGTGTTGTTGTACTTTTGAAAGACGCCGGTTTGAATCCCCCGTGGGGGTGAAATCTGTTTGTCACGGCGCCGAATCGTCGTCTGTGTTCGCTGTCAGAGCCGTTTGTTTTAGGATTTTGTGGTTGTCCTTTTTGGTTTTGTTGCACAAAAAGAGTCTCGAGTGGAAAGTCACAGTTGTGTTTTCTGTGCTTTCGTATGGGAGTTTGTGCGTGTTGTACTTTAAAATTAATTCAGTTCGCTGTTGAAGTCCCCTGTAGAGAAACCACACAGATTAGACTGCATGTCGCCTCTCTGAATTCACTCACGGCGTCACAAAAATCTGCCAAATTCACTGATTACAAAGCTGGAGGTCACTCGCGATGGGAGGGACAACAAACAGGATACAGGCCCAAATATCTAGTGAAGAAATTAAACTCTTTAATGACCAGATAGATTGTATTCATCCCGAGAGAAAGTGTTGTGCAGATGCTGCAGAACAAAGTAGGAAACACATCAATATTTGGACAATGAAGATTATCAATAAAATGCAAAATCCAGATGAACACAGCGTAAACCGGAAAGGATCCCTACGGAGATGGACCTGTTTGTTAAAAAGTAAGATCTAAATTACAAGAAACAGCCCAGAAATCACCATCACCAAACCCACCAGACTCCATGTAAATAATCACTACTTTTAGCATGTATAGAGCAGCATATCTCCACCAGACTCCATGTAAATAATCACTACTTTTAGTGTGTATAGAGCAGCATATCTCCACCAGACTCCATGTAAATAATCACTACTTTTAGTGTGTATAGAGCAGCATATCTCCACCAGACTCCATGTAAATAATCACTACTTTTAGTGTGTATAGAGCAGCATATCTCCACCAGACACCATGTAAATAATCACTACTTTTAGCGTGTATAGAGCAGCATATCTCCACCAGACTCCATGTAAATAATCACTACTTTTAGTGTGTATAGAGCAGCATATCTCCACCAGACTCCATGTAAATAATCACTACTTTAGTGTATAGAGCAGCATATCTCCACCAGACTCCATGTAAATAATCACTACTTTTAGTGTGTATAGAGCAGCATATCTCCACCAGACTCCATGTAAATAATCACTACTTTTAGTGTGTATAGAGCAGCATATCTCCACCAGACTCCATGTAAATAATCACTACTTTTAGTGTGTATAGAGCA
>JABXJD010000310.1:245000-255000 GCA_013375575.1 Percina caprodes | reverse complement strand
GGAACAGGTGCCAGGTTCAGTTAGTTTTAGAGTGAAACCCTAAATGTGGGCCGCTGGTTGTCTCCATCGCTTTGGGGAAGACTCGGGAAAGGGCTGCAGCTAACGGCCGATTATTCTCATCGTTGATTAATGTGTAGATTATCTTAATGAGTGGAGTAGTTGTTTTGGTCTCTAAAATGTCAGAGATATAGTGAGAAGTGATATGAAGCAGAGAGAAGCAGCACATTTCCATATTTGAGAGGCTGGAAACAGCTTTTTCTGCCACTTGTGGAGGGAACCGGTGCCAGAGTCAGTTTGTTTTAGACTTAAAAGCTAAATGTGTGGCCGCTCTTTGTCTCCATCGGGTTGTCTTACACACGGATCTGGATAAAGACTCTGAATGGGCGCCCAGGGAGCTCAGCTGGTAGAGGGGCGCCCAGGTAGCTGGTAGAGGGGCGCCCAGGTAGCTGGTAGAGGGGCACCCAGGTAGCTGGTAGAGGGGCGCCCAGGCAGCTCAGCTGGTAGAGGGGCGCCCAGGTAGCTGGTAGAGGGGCGCCCAGGCAGCTCAGCTGGTAGAGGGGCGCCCAGGCAGCTCAGCTGGTAGAGGGGCGCCCAGGTAGCTGGTAGAGGGGCGCCCAGGTATCTGGTTGAGGGGCACCCAGGCAGCTCAGTTGGTAGAGGGGCACCCAGATGGCCCAGCTGGTAGAGGGGCGCCCAGGTAGGTCAGCTGATAGAGGGGCGCCCAGGTAGGTCAGCTGATAGAGGGGCGCCCAGGCAGCTCAGTTGGTAGAGTAGCGCCCAGGTAGGTCAGCTGGTAGAGGGGTGCCCAGGTAGGTCAGCTGGTAGAGGGGCGCCCAGGTATCTGGTTGAGGGGCGCCCAGGCAGCTCAGCTGGTAGAGGGGCGCCCAGGTATCTGGTTGAGGGGCGCCCAGGCAGCTCAGCTGGTAGAGGGGCGCCCAGGTATCTGGTTGAGGGGCGCCCAGGGAGCTCAGCTGGTAGAGGGGTGCCCAGGTATCTGGTTGAGGAGCACCCAGGTATCTGGTTGAGGGGCGCCCAGGCAGCTCAGTTGGTAGAGTAGCGCCCATGTAGCTCAGCTGGTAGAGGGGCGCCCAGGTAGCTGGTAGAGGGGCACCCAGATGGCCCAGCTGGTAGAGGGGCGCCCAGGTATCTGGTAGAGGGGCGCCCAGGTATCTGGTTGAGGGGTGCCCAGGCAGCTCAGCTGGTAGAGGGGCGCCCAGGTATCTGGTTGAGGGGCGCCCAGGCAGCTCAGCTGGTAGAGGGGCGCCCAGGTATCTGGTTGAGGGGCGCCCAGGGAGCTCAGCTGGTAGAGGGGCGCCCAGGTATCTGGTTGAGGAGCACCCAGGTATCTGGTTGAGGGGCGCCCAGGCAGCTCAGTTGGTAGAGTAGCGCCCATGTAGCTCAGCTGGGACAGGGGCACCCAGGTAGCTGGTAGAGGGCACCCAGGCAGCTCAGCTGGTAGAGGGGCACCCAGGTAGCTGGTAGAGGGCACCCAGGTAGCTGGTAGAGGGCACCCAGGTAGCTCAGCTGGTAGAGGGGCACCACCCTGCATAAATAAATAAATTGAATTGAACATAAAATAACATGAATTGTTAAAAATTGTTAATTTAACATGAATACATTTGATTGATTGATTGATTGATTGATTGAATGATTGATTGAATGATTGATTGATTGATTGAATGATTGATTGATTGATTGAATGATTGATTGATTGATTGATTGATTGAATGATTGAATGATTGAATGATTGTATCCAGGCTGACGTATTATTTTACAACATGTCTGAAGATATGCTCGTTATGATTTCTCGCTTTATTCAACCGACAGTTTATGACTCAACAATGTTCAGTTTGGGATCATAACTCAGTCCTTCCTTTAGGGTCGGTTCCAGCGGGAGGGGGCAGGTCTGTCCCAACAACCAATAGCACTATTAGCAATCTATGTGATATTACACCGACTCATTCACCGCTGTTATGTATCAGGACCGTGAGCTGGGCCCAGGAGGTCTGACTAGTTCTGAATAGTAGAATAGGAAAAGAAGAGGAGGAAAGGAAAGAGGGAAGGAAGTACGTAGGGAAGGAAAGAAGGAGGGAAGTACCTAGAAGGAAAGAAGAAAGGAAGTACGTACCTTCTTTCCTTCCCTCCTCTTCTTTCCTTCCCTACCTTCTTCCCTACATACTGCCTTTCTTTTTTCCTTCCCTCCTCTTCTTTCCTTCCCTCCTCTTCTTTCCTTCCCTCCTCTTATTTCCTTCCCTACCTTCTTCCCTACATACTGCCTTTCTTTTTTCCTTCCCTCCTCTACTTTCCTTCGTAACTTTCCTTCCCTACGTACTTCCTTCCTTCTTTCCTTCCCTCCTCTTCTTTCCTTCGTACTTCCTTCTTTCCTTCCCTACCTTCTTCCCTACGTACTTCCTTCCTTCTTTCCTTCCCTCCTCTTCTTTCCTTCCCTACCTTCTTCCCTACGTACTTCCTTCCTTCTTTCCTTCCCTCCTCTTCTTTCCTTCCCTACCTTCTTTCCTACATACTTCCTTTCTTCTTTCCTTCCCTACCTTCTTCCATACATATTTCCTTCCTTCTTTTCTTCCCTACATACTTCCTTCCTTCTTTCCTTCCCTCCTCTTTTTTCCTTCCCTACCTTCTTCCCTACATACTTCCTTCCTTCTTTCCTTCCCTCCTCTTCTTTCCTTCCCTACCTTCTTCCATACATACTTCCTTCCTTCTTTCCTTCCCTACCTTCTTCCCTACGTACTTCCTTCTTTCCTTCCCTACCTTCTTCCCTACGTACTTCCTTCCTTCTTTCCTTCCCTACCTTCTTCCCTACGTACTTCCTTTCTTCTTTCCTTCCCTACCTTCTTCCATACATACTTCCCTCCTCTTCGTTCCTTCCCTACCTTCTTCGATACATACTTCCTTTCTTCTTTCCTTCCCTACCTTCTTCCCTACATACTTCCTTTCTTCTTTCCTTCCCTACTTTCTTTCATACATACTTCCTTCCTTCTTTCCTTCCCTCCTCTTCTTTTCTTCCCTACCTTCTTCCTTACGTACTTCCTTTCTTCTTTCCTTCCCTACCTTCTTCCCTACGTACTTCCTTTCTTCTTTCCTTCCCTACCTTCTTCCATACATACTTCCTTCCTTCTTTCCTTCCCTACCTTCTTCCCTACTTCCTTCTTTCCTTCCATACCTTCTTCCCTACGTACTTCCTTCCTTCTTTCCTTCCCTACCTTCTTCCCTACGTACTTCCTTTCTTCTTTCCTTCCCTACCTTCTTCCCTACGTACTTCCTTTCTTCTTTCCTTCCCTACCTTCTTCCCTACGTACTTCCTTCTTTCCTTCCCTACCTTCTTCCCTACGTACTTCCTTCCTTCTTTCCTTCCCTACCTTCTTCCCTACGTACTTCCTTTCTTCTTTCCTTCCCTACCTTCTTCCATACATACTTCCCTCCTCTTCGTTCCTTCCCTACCTTCTTCGATACATACTTCCTTTCTTCTTTCCTTCCCTACCTTCTTCCCTACATACTTCCTTTCTTCTTTCCTTCCCTACTTTCTTTCATACATACTTCCTTCCTTCTTTCCTTCCATCCTCTTCTTTTCTTCCCTACCTTCTTCCCTACATATTTCCTTCCTTCTTTTCTTCCCTACGTACTTCCTTCCTTCTTTCCTTCCCTCCTCTTCTTTCCTTCCCTACCTTCTTCCCTACGTACTTCCTTCCTTCTTTCCTTCCCTCCTCTTCTTTCCTTCCCTACCTTCTTCCATACATACTTCCTTCCTTCTTTCCTTCCCTACCTTCTTCCCTACGTACTTCCTTCTTTCCTTCCCTACCTTCTTCCCTACGTACTTCCTTCCTTCTTTCCTTCCCTACCTTCTTCCCTACGTACTTCCTTCCTTCTTTCCTTCCCTACCTTCTTCCCTACGTACTTCCTTTCTTCTTTCCTTCCCTACCTTCTTCCATACATATTTCCTTCCTTCTTTCCTTCCCTCCTCTTCTTTCCTTCCCTACCTTCTTCCATACATACTTCCTTCCTTCTTTCCTTCCCTCCTAACCCTAACAACACCACTCTATGATGTAGAGTATTTCTCAGTGTAGTCTAAGTACTTTTACTTACAGGATGTTCTTCCTGCTGCAAAGAATAGCAACATGAATAAAAACAGATGTTTTTCTCCTCGCAGGAAGTCATCGCAAATATGTGGAAGTGAGAGTGTTGACGTGTGAATCCTCTCGCTGTTATTTCTTATTTTAACACTCTTGTGTTTTCTGACACTCGGCTGCCTTTTTCCCCCAGCTTTAAAAAAACACCCTCCAACCTGACCTCCCCACACACCTGAGCCGCCCTCTTCCTCTTCTTCTTCTTCATCTTCATCTTCCTGCGTTTCTCTGCAGACTCTCCCGGCCAAACGCCGCGAGTCAGAAGAATTAGCTTCCGACGAGCCGGCCTACAAATGAGGCATTAAGCATCGGTAATGGAGGTGCTGAAAGGTCACGGCTGTATTAATCTGCTGCCTGGGGAATCCAACGCTGAACCGGGAAAAACACACAGGCCGAGAGGAGAGGGGCGGGTGGGCGGGCGGGGGGGGCGTCCCAAACATACCCTGAAAGCAGGAATAAATGTTTATCCATGCGCCGCGATCGTATCGATCACGAAACGAGCGGGGGATGAGATTGATGTAAAAATATTCAGCTGTTGTGTTTGAGCGTCCGAGGTTCAGAGCGTCCATCTCATCTCCGCGCCGGGCGGCTTTTATCACTTTAACACAAATATCAGCTGCTGACACCAACTCGCTGAAGGATCAGACGAGCTCCTTCAGAGAGAAGATGTCACGAAATAAGGGTTCAGAGTGAGAAAGGGACCATAGTTATCTCATGTTAGGGTGTTATCTCTATCTATCTATCTATCTATCTATCTATCTCTCTATCTATCTATCTATCTCTCTATCTATCTATCTATCTATCTATCTATCTATCTATCTATCTATCTATCTATCTATCTCTCTCTCTATCTATCTATCTATCTATCTATCTATCTATCTCTCTATCTATCTATCTATCTATCTATCTATCTATCTATCTATCTATCTATCTATCTATCTATCTATCTATCTATCTATCTATCTATCTATCTATCTATCTATCTATCTATCTATCTATCTATCTATCTATCTATCTATCTATCTCTCTCTATATATCTATCTATCTATCTATCTATCTATCTATCTCTCTCTATATATCTATCTATCTATCTATCTATCTCCATCTCTCTATCCATCTCTATCTCTCTCTCTCTCTCTATCCTAACTGTAAATGTATTTTATATTTGAAGTACTACTAAGTGCCCCCGTTGCCCCCCGTCCCGTCCCCCCCTCTAACCCGGTGCTGTCTCTGTGTTTCAGTGGCGTTGGTTTGGCCCGGGCTCACTTTGAGAAGCAGCCTCCGTCCAACCTGAGGAAGTCCAACTTCTTCCACTTCGTGCTGGCGCTGTACGACCGGCAGGGCCAGCCCGTCGAGATCGAGAGGACGTCCTACGTCGACTTCGTGGAGAAAGACAAGGTAACGGACCCTGATCCCCGCTGGGACAAATCCTGATCCTGATCCATTACCTCAGGACATAATAATACTATTACATACACTACTAATAGTACTAATACTACTACTACATACACTACTAAAAATACTAATAATACTACATACACTACTAAAAATACTAATAATACTACATACACTACTAAAAATAATACTAATAATACTACATACACTACTAATAATACTAATAATAATACTACATACACTACTAAAAATGCTAATAATAATACTACATACACTACTAAAAATACTACTAATAATACTACATACACTACTAATTATACTAATAATACTGCATACACTACTAATAATACTAATAATAATGCTACATACATTACTAATAATACTAATAATAATACTACATACATTACTAATAATAATAATACATACACTACTACTAATAATAATAATAATACTACATACACTACTAATAATACTAATACTACATACACTATTAATAATAATAATAATAATACTACATACATTATTAAGAATACTAATAATAATACTACATACAATACTAATAATCATACTACATACACTACTAATAATACTAATAATAATACTACACACTACTAATAATACTACATACACTACTTTTAATACTACACACACAACTAATAATACTAACGATAGTACTATATACACTACTAATAATACTACACACACTACTAATAATTCTACACACACTATTAATAATACTAATGATAGTACTACATACACTACTAATAATACACACACTACTAATAATACTAATGATAATAATACTACATACACTACTAATAATACTAATGATAGTACTACATACACTACTAATAGTACTACATTCACTACTAATAATACTAATGATAATAATACTACATACACTACTAATAATACTACACACACTACTAATAATACTAATGATAGTACTGCATACACTACTAATAATACTACATACACTACTAATAATACTAATAATAGTACTACATACACTACTAATAATACTACATACACTACTAATAATACTACATTCACTACTAATAATACTAATGATAATAATACTACATACACTACTAATAATACTACACACACTACTAATAATACTAATGATAGTACTGCATACACTACTAATAATACTACATACACTACTAATAATACTACATTCACTACTAATAATACTAATGATAATAATACTACATACACTACTAATAATACTACATTCACTACTAATAATACTAATGATAATAATACTAAATACACTACTAATAATACTACACACACTACTAATAATACTAATGATAGTACTGCATACACTACTAATAATCCTACATACACTACTAATAATACTAATGATAATAATACTACATACACTACTAATAATACTACTTCATACACTACTAATAGTGCTAATAATACTACTACATATAGTATTAATAATACTAATGATAATACTACGTACAATACTAATACTACTAATGATATTACTACATACAGTACTAATACTACTAATGATAATACTACATACAGTACTAATACTACTAATGATATTACTACATACAGTACTAATACTACTAATGATAATACTACATACAATACTAATACTACTAATGATATTACTACATACAGTACTAATACTACTAATGATAATACTACATACAGTACTAATACTACTAATGATATTACTACATACAGTACTAATACTACTAATGATATTACTACATACAGTACTAATACTACTAATGATAATACTACATACAGTACTAATACTACTAATGATAGAACTACATACAGTACTAATACTACTAATGATAGTACTACCCAGACAGGTTGATCGGCTGCCAGCTGGCGCTAAAATCCTCCTCTCCACCCACTCGCTCACCTCTGCTCTGACCTCACACACACACACACACACACACACACACACACACACACACACACACACACACACACACACACACACACACACACTGGGACGGAGCCAACACTGCCAGGCACAGTTGGCATCGAGCAGCCGACTGTCAGAGAGAGAGAGAGAGAGAGAGAGAGAGAGAGAGAGAGATGAATTAAATAAAGGGAATAAAGGCTGAAAGGAGAAAAAGAAGAGGAAGAAGACGGGGTGAGAGTGGGGTCAAGAGAGAAAAGAAATCATTAAAGTGACTGGAAGAAGAGATGAATAAAGAATACGCTCAGATATTTTAACACAACTCTCACACAATGACTCCATTCACACATTAATATTAATCGAGTAATAGTGTGCGTTAGAGGGGGGTCACGGGGACGGCGTGTTCAGAGTTAGGCCTTTCTCTGGACCACGTTAGAGGGGGGTCACGGGGACGGCGTGTTCAGAGTTAGGCCTTTCTCTGGACCACGTTAGAGGGGGGTCACGGGGACGGCGTGTTCAGAGTTAGGCCTGTTTCTGGACCACGTTAGAGGGGGGTCACGGGGACGGCGTGTTCAGAGTTAGGCCTTTCTCTGGACCACGTTAGAGGGTCACGGGGACGGCGTGTTCAGAGTTGGGCCTGTTTCTGGACCACGTTAGAGGGGGGTCACGGGGACGGCGTGTTCAGAGTTAGGTCTGTCTCTGGACCACGTTAGAGGGGGTCACGGGGACGGCGTGTTCAGAGTTAGGCCTGTCTCTGGACCACGTTAGAGGGGGGTCACGGGGACGGCGTGTTCAGAGTTAGGCCTTTCTCTGGACCACGTTAGAGGGGGTCACGGGGACGGGCGTTCAGAGTTAGGCCTTCTCTGGACCACGTTAGAGGGGGTCACGGGACGGCGTGTTCAGAGTTAGGCCTTTCTCTGGACCACGTTAGAGGGGGGTCACGGGGACGGCGTGTTCAGAGTTAGGCCTTCTCTGGACCACGTTAGAGGGGGTCACGGGACGGCGTGTTCAGAGTTAGGTCTTTCTCTGGACCACGTTAGAGGGGGTCACGGGACGGCGTGTTCAGAGTTAGGCCTTTCTCTGGACCACGTTAGAGGGGGTCACGGGACGGCGTGTTCAGAGTTAGGCCTTTCTCTGGACCACGTTAGAGGGGGGTCACGGGGACGGCGTGTTCAGAGTTAGGCCTTTCTCTGGACCACGTTAGAGGGGGGTCACGGGGACCCTCTCCTTCTCGGGTATTTTGTGTATTTGTATTGCGTATTATATTTTGAATGATATGTTTTCTGAGGGTTTTGTCTGTCAAGAACACTTGTTTCCTCCTTAACTTCTAATCTTGTGTGTGTGTGTGTGTGTGTGTGTGTGTGTGTGTGTGTGTGTGTGTGTGTGTGTGTGTGTGTGTGTGTGTGTGTGTGTGTGTGTGTGTGTGTGTGTGTGTGTGTGTGATAGGAGTACAACGGAGAGAAGACCAACAACGGGATCCACTACCGACTACAGCTCCTCTACAGCAACGGTGAGTCTGCAGACGTTATATTATATTATATTATATTATATTATATTATATTATATTATATTATATTATATTATATATATTATATTATATTATATTATATTATATTATATTATATTATATTATATATATTATATTATATTATATTATATTATATATTATATATATTATATTATATTATATTATATATATTATGTTATATTATATTATATTATATTATATTATATTATATTATATTATATTATATTATATATATTATATTATATTATATTATATTATATTATATACAACTATATATCACAATGAAATGAACAACTGAGAGTCTAGTTAGAGTTGGTGGGGTGGGGGGGTGGGTGGGGGGGGGGACCAGTCAGGCTAGAGCCGGTGGTGTTTATGGTTGCCATGGCGCCGTGCTAAGCTAAACGCTAAAGCTGTGAAGTTGCTGGTGTTGGACCTTCTGCAGCGAGTCGTCAGCGGGGCGGTTGATGTCGCCTGTTTCAACATTTCTGTCACTTTTTACCCCTAAATATTTGGGCCTTCTGGGAAAACATTTGGGCTCCACCCCTTCGCTCCTCCACCCATTCGCCCCGCTCTTGCTCAGCCTCTTCCTCCTCCCTTCGTCCCGCTCCTTCATCCCTCCACCCTTTCCTCCACTCCTTCCCTCCGCCCTTTCTCTCCTCCCTTCGTGCCGCCCCTTCCCTCCACCCTTCCGCTCCTCCGCCTCTTCCTCCACCCATTCGCCCCGCTCTTTTGCTCCGCCCCTTCCTCCACCCTTCCGCTCCTCCGCCTCTTCCTCCACCCATTCGCCTGCTCTTTTGCTCCGCCTTCATCCCTCCACCCTTTCCTCCACCCCTTCCCTCCGCCCTTTCCCTCCTCCCATTCGCCCCGCCTTCGCCCCGTCCATCCCCTCCGCCCCTCCTTCTCCTCCGCCCCTTCACTCCTCCGGCTCTTCTGTCCCGCCCTTAGCCCTGCATCTTCCTCTGCCCCTCCCCCTCCACCCTCCACCCCTCCTCCACCCTCCACCCCCAGCTGGGAAGTGTCCATTCTGTCTCTCCT
>JABXJD010000310.1:227500-235000 GCA_013375575.1 Percina caprodes | reverse complement strand
AAGAGTTGAAACAAGCTTAAAAATGACTTTATCTGAGAGAACGGGAAATAACATTTGAAATAATAGAAAATATTTCTTCAATTTTGGTTTTTAATTACAATTAAATTACATTTTACGGATTTATTTGTTAGAGTGAAGTATTTTTTATGTTATTTATTTGATGTTGTGATGTGTAAATGAATTAACAGTATAAAATGTATGAATTATAAGTTACATATAGGCGTTGTGACAGCTTACATGCAGCGGATGGAGGACTTCTAGTCGTCCTGTTAGAAAGGACATGATGGGACAACACTGAAGTCTCTTTATTAATCCTTTTGGGATGACCCCCATACAGAGGTTTTTAGAAAGAATACAGTATAAAGATAATTAAATTCAATTTTATTTATAGTATCAATTCATAACAAGTGTTATCTGGAGACACTTTACAGATAGAGCAGGTCTAGACCACACTCTATAATTTACAAGGACCCAACAGTTCTAGTGTCTGGTCTAGACCTGCTCTATATGGAAAGACCTGGGAGATAAATAACATCCCAGAGTCCTGGTCTAGACCTGGTCTTTATGGAAAGACCTGGGAGATAAATAACATCCCAGAGTCCTGGTCTAGACCTGCTCTTTATGGAAAGACCTGGGAGATAAATAACATCCCAGAGTCCTGGTCTAGACCTGCTCTTTATGGAAAGACCTGGGAGATAAATAACATCCCAGAGTCCTGGTCTAGACTGCTCTTTATGGAAAGACCTGGGAGATAAATAACATCCCAGAGTCCTGGTCTAGACCTGCTCTTTATGAAAGACCTGGGAGATAAATAACATCCCAGAGTCCTGGTCTAGACCTGCTCTTTATGAAAGACCTGGGAGATAAATAACATCCCAGAGTCTGGTCTAGACCTGCTCTTTATGAAAGACCTGGGAGATAAATAACATCCCAGAGTCTGGTCTAGACCTGCTCTTTATGAAAGACCTGGGAGATAAATAACATCCCAGAGTCTGGTCTAGACCTGCTCTTTATGAAAGACCTGGGAGATAAATAACATCCCAGAGTCCTGGTCTAGACCTGCTCTTTATGGAAAGACCTGGGAGATAAATAACATCCCAGAGTCCTGGTCTAGACCTGCTCTTTATGGAAAGACCTGGGAGATAAATAACATCCCAGAGTCCTGGTCTAGACCTGCTCTTTATGGAAAGACCTGGGAGATAAATAACATCCCAGAGTCCTGGTCTAGACCTGCTCTTTATGGAAAGACCTGGGAGATAAATAACATCCCAGAGTCCGGTCTAGACCTGGTCTTTATGGAAAGACCTGGGAGAAAAATAACACCCCAGAGTCCGGTCTAGACCTGGTCTTTATGGAAAGACCTGGGAGATAAATAACATCCCAGAGTCCTGGTCTAGACCTGGTCTTTATGGAAAGACCTGGGAGATAAATAACATCCCAGAGTCCTGGTCTAGACCTGCTCTTTATGGAAAGACCTGGGAGATTTGTGATTTGGCGCTATATAAATAAAATTAAAATACAAAAAACCCCGCCATCACAGAGACAGAGGACGGGGACGGAGGTTAGACACAGAGACAGAGGACGGGGACACCTGCACACTAGAGGGCGTAGGCAGGAAATCACCATGGTTACGGAAGGCTATATGAGGACGTCACAGGTGAATAGCGAGAGGGAATTACAATCTGGGAAGACAGGTTTTACCCATGTGTGTATTTCAGGGACGGATGTCGTCATGTCCCGCCGTTAGCACCGTTAGCACCGTTAGCACCGTTAGCATTTCCTGTTTTTGCATACTTATGAACTCAATCAGTAATGCAAGCAGCAGTGTTTTGTAAATAGATAGATAGATAGATAGATAGATAGATAGATAGATAGATAGATAGATAGATAGATAGATAGATAGATAGAGAGACAATATACATGAAATAATAATAATAATAATAGGAATAAAATTGAAGAACAAATATTTGAATATATACAGGATGGGAATACAACGTGAAACTGCTTCAGTAGTATACTAACGTGTAAATAAAGCCATTGTGCAGGTTGTAAGTCGTTTATTCTGCATAACATAAAGTTAACCGCATGCGTGGCAGAGCTGATGTTTCTGCACCGTTACGCGTTGGAGACGACTTCTAGTTCCCTCCAGTGGCTTTGTTTGTGGTGCGATCGCCACTACACTGACCACATTAGGACCGGGGAGGGCTCTGGGACCCCTAATGGGAGAAACTCCTCATGTTCTCCAGTCAGTCCTCCAGACATGGGAACAGATATTAGAAATATGTATATCAGGAAGCCCAAATATCTTCTGTACAGGCGAGGTTTAACAACTCAAACTGGCTGGGATTGTTGTGTGTGTGTGTGTGTGTGTGTGTGTGTGTGTGTGTGTGTGTGTGTGTGTGTGTGTGTGAGACCTCTCCATCATATCATTGCGGCACATTAACCATTCTTAAACGGGCCTCTGCTGCTTTCCAAAACTACCAATCACAAACCAGTGAGCAGCCAGGTTGGCACGGCGACCGGTGCTGCCAGCGGGCTCCCGGAGGCTCGCCAGCTCCTCTCCTCTCCTCTCCTCTCCTCCCTCTCTCTCCTCTCCTCTCCTCTTCTCTTCTCTTCTCTTCTCTTCTCTTCTCTTCTCTTCTCCTCTCTCTCCCTCTCTCCCTGGCCTCCAGCCTCCGGGTGATGCTGAGGCACCAAAAAAACCCGCTGCCAGGCTCCCAGATAGGCCGGGTGTCTTCCAGGAGATGCAGCACCCGGGTCCAGGCCGAGGCGTTCCTGTCCGAGGTGTTCCAGGCTGAGGCGCCCCTGGCCCTCCAGGCCGAGGCGCCCCAGGCCGAGGCGTTCCTGTCCGAGGTGTTCCAGGCTGAGGCGCCCCTGGCCCTCCAGGCCGAGGCGCCCCAGGCCGAGGCGCACCAGGCCCCCCAGGCCGAGGCGCCCCAGGCCGAGGCGTTCCAGGCCGAGGCGTTCCTGGCCGAGGCGCCCCAGGCCCCCCAGGCTGAGGCGTTCCAGGCCGAGGCGTTCCTGGCCGAGGCGTTTCAGGCCGAGGCGTTCCTGGCCGAGGCGTTCCAGGCCGAGGCGTTCCAGGCCGAGGCGGTCCTGGCCGAGGCCCCTCAGGCCGAGGCGTTCCAGGCCGAGGCGGTCCTGGCCAAGGTGCCCGTGGCCAAGGCGCCCCAGGCCTCCCAGGCCGAGGCGTTCCAGGCCGAGGCGGTCCTGGCCGAGGCGGTCCTGGCCGAGGCGTTCCTGGCCAAGGTGCCCGTGGCCAAGGCGCCCCAGGCCCCCCAGGCCGAGGCGTTCCTGGCCGAGGCCCCCCAGGCCGAGGCGTTCCTGGCCAAGGCGGCCCAGGCCGAGGCGTTCCAGGCCAAGGCCCCCCAGGCCGAGGGGTAATTACAACACTTGGCCTTTAAAGTGATCCATGCTGCCGGCCCCGTCCTGCTGGCTGTCATCTGGACGCTGTGAAGCGAGCGCCGCCGCCTCCGGGAGTCTTTGAAGCGCTCTCTCTGTTTTATTCTCTCAGACCAGACTCCTCTCATACCAGACTCCTCTCAGACCAGACTCCTCTCAGACCAGACTCCTCTCATACCAGACTCCTCTCAGACCAGACTCCTCTCAGACCAGACTCCTCTCAGACCAGACTCCTCTCAGACCAGACTCCTCTCATACCAGACTCCTCTCAGACCAGACTCCTCTCAGACCAGACTCCTCTCATACCAGACTCCTCTCATACCAGACTCCTCTCAGACCAGACTCCTCTCAGACCAGACTCCTCTCAGACCAGACTCCTCTCAGACCAGACTCCTCGCAAATATTTTATTAACATTATAATTTTTATTATTTCTTTATAATTATATTTTATATTTGAATTATAGTAATAATAGGTGTATTATTTCAAATTTTGCATTACTGTTAATGTTATGTTTTTATTATTATTATAATTATTATAATTATTATTATTATTATTATTATTATTATTATTATTATGGTTAAAGCACTTTGAGCTGCAGCTTTTGTTTGAATGATGGTTTATATATAAAGGAGGAGGATTCTGTTTTGAGTACCAAATTGTGTTGTGTGTGTGTGTGTGTGTGTGTGTGTGTGTGTGTGTGTGTGTGTGTGTGTGTGCATGGCGGCGGCCAACTCTCAGGGACAAAATCTCTGCCAACATGAGTGACAGACAACAACAACAACAACACCCCACTTTAATTTTTGCCAATTTATAGCCCTCACACACACACACACACACACACACACACACACACAAACAAACACACCCCGCCGCTGCCTCTCAGCTCTGTGTGTGTTGTTCCTCTCAGTCATTAGCCGGCCGGGTGTTAGCCTGTTTGCGGCCCGGGAAACGTCATTAAGGCGATAGTGTGGACGCTCAGCCAGGGTTTGTTTTTGTCTTTGGAAAGGGGCCCGGGTCCCTGGAGGGCCCGGCAGTGCTCCTGGGGTCCAGTTTGTTTATAACACTTCTTTGGCAGTTTGGAGGAGGTTGTCACCACAGCGGCACCGGTGGGTTTCCAATGCTAATTGGTCTCCTGGAACTTTCACTAATGGCTCCAAGTAGCTGGGGGAATAAATTATTGTGGCGCGTCCTATGGCAACAGTCGCGCACGCACACACATCCATACCGACGGCGGCAGACACAAACACAGCTCTTAGTTTGTGATTTTTCTGTACTTAGAGATCAGACGGCGCGATAAATGATTCATAAAGTGTCTCATTTGGCATTCGCAGCCTCGATTTGACGCTTGTTTGTCAAATGGCAATTTGATTCAGGACAGCATGGGGGCGAAGGCGGAGCGTAATTGGACGTCGCGGGTCATATGCGATATGATTAATTTTTAAGAATTACCGGAAGATATGTTAATGACCCTCGCAATGTGAGTTCATCGAGCAGAGCAGCCTGTCAGGAACAGGAAGGCGTGTTATTAACCACAGACCGGGCTTCTTAGCGTTCATTTTGACAAGTTCCTTTACACTTGTGTGTCGTTGGAGGATGAAATATGTGAATATGTATTTCTACCTGACTGAGACGCGCTGACTCTACAGGTTATAAACACTCTTAAAGGTGTGTTTATCCAACAGACATCACATGGTACGGATGTATCCAGTAAAGGTTAAAGACAAAAAGGGCCGAAAATAACAAGAAAAGTGACAAAAATAGCAAAAAACGTGACAAAAATAACAAAAGAAATTGGCAAAAATAACTAAAAAAGTTACAAAAATAACAAAAAAGTGACAAAAATAACAAAAAGTAATAAAAGTAACTAAATAAATGACACATATAACAATAAAAGTTGAAAAATAACATAACCCTGTCTGTCTGACTCCGGGTCCCCCCGTCTGTCTGACTCCGGGTCCCCCCGTCTGTCTGACTCCGGGTCTCCCTGTCTGTCTGACTCTGGGTCCCCCCGTCTGTCTGTCTGACTCTTAGTCCCCCCGTCTGTCTGACTCTTGGTCTCCCCGTCTGTCTGTCTGACTCCGGGTCCCCCGTCTGTCTGACTCTTGGTCTCCCCGTCTGTCTGTCTGACTCCGGGCCCCCCGTCTGTCTGACTCCAGGTCCCCTGTCTGTCTGTCTGACTCTTAGTCTCCCCGTCTGTCTGTCTGACTCTTGGTCTCCCCGTCTGTCTGACTCCAGGTCCCCTGTCTGTCTGACTCCGGGCCCCCGTCTGTCTGTCTGACTCTTAGTCCCCCCGTCTGTCTGACTCTGGGCCCCCCGTCTGTCTGACTCTTGGTCCCCCCGTCTGTCTGTCTGACTCCGGGCCCCCCTGTCTGTCTGACTCCGGGCCCCCCCCGTCTGTCTGTCTGACTCCGGGCCCCCCGTCTGTCTGTCTGACTCCGGGCCCCCCGTCTGTCTGTCTGACTCCGGGCCCCCCGTCTGTCTGTCTGACTCCGGGCCCCCCCCCGTCTGTCTGTCTGACTCTGGGTCCCCGTCTGTCTGTCTGACTCCGGGCCCCCGTCTGTCTGTCTGACTCCGGGCCCCCGTCTGTCTGATGGATATTAATGTGGTGGATTCAGCGTGCTGCTGTTCAACACGCCACGTTGACCCTCCGACACCACGAGCCTCATTTTGTTCCAGCCGTCCCATGCGGGGGGGCTGGAATAGAAACGCAACGCCCCCCCATCCCGGATGTCTGCGAGACCGGCCCCGGGCGCCTGGTTGCGTCGGACTCGTTGCCCTCTGGCTACCAGGACCGGTATTTGGCAAGCAGCTGTACGGTTGGCTGGCTAGTTGTCAGGGGCGATGGGTCGGTGGGGGTGCCTCTATCGCTGGACATCATCCAACTGTTAGTGACCTTGGCTTGGACCCCGCCCAGCTGGACAGAGAGAGAGAGAGAGAGAGAGAGAGAGAGAGCGAGAGAGAGAGTGTGGAGGGGAAACAGGAAACAGATTTTCAGAATAAAGTAATTGTAAGACTTTATATGGCTGTGTGTGATTCCCTGAACGTTTCTGTAAGGTTTCCTGGATCGAATGATGTAATGATGATGTAATGATGATGTAATGATGATGTAATGATGACGTAATGATGACGTAATGATGATGTAATGATGATGTAATGTGGGACTAACTGAAGTTCTGACATACTTACTTTATTTGAGTTTAAAGTAGCACGACTTCCTGAAAATGTAGATCCGAGTTTCCCAAAAATTCCCAGGGTGACGTCCTGAGATGTCTCGTCCTGTCCCAGAGGAGACACGAGGACACGAGGACACGTCCACATGTAACACGCTGACCTGTTTCTAACTCGTCCGTCTCTCTTCCAGTCGGTGTTGTGACAAGAAGAGCTGCGGAAACCGCAACGAGACGCCCTCCGACCCCGTCATCATCGACAGGTAGGCCTCAAACACGTCTCTCTCTCTGTCTCTCTCTCTGTCTGTCTCTCTCTCTGTCTCTCTCTCTGTCTGTCTGTCTCTCTCTCTCTGTCTCTGTCTGTCTGTCTCTCTGTCTCTGTCTGTCTGTCTCTCTCTGTCTCCCTCTCTCTGTCAATTCAAGCCCTTACATCTGCTGGGATGTAAGGGTCACAAAGCTTCACGGTTTAACGAAATCCATAATCACACTGACGGTAGAGCTGTGGAGGAGTATTGTTGGACAGTGGAATCTGTGGACCTGGTCCTGGTACCTGGTCCTGGTACCTGGTCCTGGACCTGGTCCTGGTAGTCTGACGATAAGAGAGTCCTGCCGACTGTCGGCCTTGGGGAAACGGGGAAAAGTTGCTGGTACCATCTTTCTTTTGTTGTGTCTCACTAGTTTTATCTCCAGAGTGAGACAGACAGGGACAGGAAGTAGAACAGAGACAGGAAGTAGAACAGGGACAGGAAGTAGAACAGAGACAGGAAGTAGAACAGGGACAGGAAGTAGAACAGGGGCAGGGGCAGGGAGTAGAACAGGGACAGGAAGTAGAACAGGGACAGGAAGTAGAACAGGGACAGGAAGTAGGACATTAGCTGACGTTAGCTTGTGTTAACTGACGTTAGCTGACGTTAGCTTGTGTCAGCTGAC
>JABXJD010000310.1:215000-217500 GCA_013375575.1 Percina caprodes | reverse complement strand
CGGACATGCTCGCCGGTATCCTGTGTCCTCCGTGGACGGACATGCTCGCCGGCGTCCTGCGTGGACGGACATGCTCACCGGTGTCCTGCGTCCTGCGTGGACGGACATGCTCGCCGGTATCCTGTGTCCTCCGTGGACGGACATGCTCGCCGGTGTCCTGTGTCCTGTCTCCTGTGTCCTGCGTCCTGCGTCCTGCGTGGACGGACATGCTCGCCGGTGTCCTGTGTCCTGTCTCCTGTGTCCTACGTCCTGTGTCCTGCGTGGACGGACATGCTCGCCGGCGTCCTGCGTGGACGGACATGCTCGCCGGCGTCCTGCGTGGACGGACATGCTCGCCGGTGTCCTGCGTCCTGAGTGGACGGACATGCTCGCCGGTATCCTGTGTCCTCCGTGGACGGACATGCTCGCCGGTGTCCTGCGTCCTGCGTCCTGTCTCCTGTGTCCTGCTTCGTTTGGGCCGAGTGTGTTTGTGGTCGACGGTGGGCTGTAAATATAGATGGTGGCAGACGCTGCAGCAGGTGGTCTGATGTTCACACTGAATTATTCACACACACACACATACACACACACACACACATACGCACACACACACACACACACACACACACACACACACACACTTATTTTGTTGGTGACGAGATTGTTCCTGCAGCATTTTAAAAATTGGCTTTGTACAGAAACAAAGAGAGAAAAGAGAGACAGGGGGGGGAGAGAGAGGGGGGGGGGAAATGGGGGAGAGGGAGAGGGGGAGGGAGGGAGGGGGAGAGGGGGGATAGAGAGAGGGGGGAGAGAGGGAGGGAGGGAGGGGGGATAGAGAGAGGGGGGGGAGAGAGGGAGGGAGGGAGGGGGGAGAGGGGTCAGAGGTGAGGTATCAGTCCTGTTTTTAGAGTCGTGTTTACTTTATGTGACCGAGAGGAGGAACGAGAATAGCTGTGAAGAATGACTAATGCTGTGTGTGTGTGTGTGTGTGTGTGTGTGTGTGTGTGTGTGTGTGTGTGTGTGTGTGTGTGTGTGTGTCTGTGTGTGTGTGTGTGTGTGTGTGTGTGTGTGTGTGTGTGTGTGTGTGATCTATGCCTTTGTTTTCCCAAAGTGTTCCTTTCTAGAAAAGCGACAGCATGAGTTGTTTGTTTATGTTCAGTGTTCAAGTTCAGAGGCTCTGCTTCAGTTTCTCAGCTGTGTGTGTGTGTGTGTGTGTGTGTGTGTGTGTGTGGCTGTGTGTGCGTATGTGTGTGTGTCTGTGTGTGTGTTTGCATATGTGTGTGGCTGTGTGCGTGTGTGTGTGTGTCTGTGTGTGTGTTTGCATATGTGTGTGTCTGTGTGTGCATATGTGTGTGTGCGTCCATGTGTGTGTGTGTGTGCGTATGGAAGTGTGTGTGTGTGTCTGTGTGTGCGTATGTGTGTGTGTGTCTGTGTGTGCATATGTGTGTGTGTGCGTCCATGTTTGTGTGTGTGTGTCTGTGTGTGCGTCTGTGTGTGTGTGTGTGTGTGTGTGTGTGTGTGTGTGTGTGTGTGTGTGTGTGCATTGGTGCATACATGCGTGTGTTTGGGGTTTTGGGGGTTAATAACCTGTCTCCATTGGCTCCAGGGGCCCTCGCGGCTCGCTCAGGTTTGATGTGATGGGGGCTACTCAGGGCGCCGTATTTAACCATCTGGCTGGTAGATGGCGTCCCTCCCAGATGTGAGTCACATGCTCCGATTTTAACGGTTTACGACATAACTGTTTTAATTAGTGAAATCCATAAAATAATAAAGTTTCTCATTATGAACAATAACAGAAGATGGAAATCATTTCAGAACTGTTGTAGCTAGCTATGCTAACGTTAGCTCAAAACACCATTCAGCTGACAGCCTTTGATGTGTTTGATGCTAACAAGTTAGCCCGAAGTCTCTCGTTAGCATCTCGGAGGCTACTTCAGACGCTACAGAAGTCTCTCGTTAGCATCTCGGAGGCTACTTCAGACGCTACAGAAGTCTCTCGTTAGCATCTCGGAGGCTACTTCAGACGCTACAGAAGTCTCTCGTTAGCATCTCGGAGGCTACTTCAGACGCTACAGAAGTCTCTCGTTAGCATCTCGGAGGCTACTTCAGACGCTACAGAAGTCTCTCGTTAGCATCTCGGAGGCTACTTCAGACGCTACAGAAGTCTCTCGTTAGCATCTCGGAGGCTACTTCAGACGTTACAGAAGTCTCTCGTTAGCATCTCGGAGGCTACTTCAGACGCTTACAGAAGTCTCTCGTTAGCATCTCGGAGGCTACTTCAGACGCTTACAGAAGTCTCTCGTTAGCATCTCGGAGGCTACTTCAGACGTTACAGAAGTCTCTCGTTAGCATCTCGGAGGCTACTTCAGACGTTACAGAAGTCTCTCGTTAGCATCTCGGAGGCTAGTTCGGACGTTACAGAAGTCTCTCGTTAGCATCTCGGAGGCTACTTCAGACGCTACAGAAGTCTCTCGTTAGCATCTCGGAGGCTACTTCAGACGCTTACAGAAGTCTCTCGTTA
>JABXJD010000310.1:205000-210000 GCA_013375575.1 Percina caprodes | reverse complement strand
CCTGTCTCTCTGTCTCTCCGTCTGTCTGTCTCTCTGTCTGTCTCTCCGTCTGTCTGTATATCTGTCTCTCCATCTGTCTGTCTCTCCGTCTGTCTGTCTCTCTGTCTGTCTCTCCATCTGTCTGTCTCTCCGTTTGTCTGTCTCTCCGTCTGTCTCTCTGTCTGTCTGTCTCTCTGTCTGTCTCTCCGTCTGTCTGTCTCTCTGTCTGTCTCTCCGTCTGTCTGTCGAGCTGTCTCCAGCGTTAGCATAGTTAGCCTGCCAGAACTCATCCTCCTAGCGTGTGACGTATGATACGTGATAACGTATGATCTCTTCCTACACCTTATATAACATAAAGAGGCCTTTATGTCCCATTCTGCATTTCTGACCATTTTGATAGATTTCCGTGTGGTAATAAATGGTTTTATTAGGAACACTGAGACCTGACGGAGCTCTCTTACGCTCACAGTTTTTTGAATATTGCCTAACCAAAACACAGTTTTTATTATAGATCTATGTCTGGAAAGACTCGACACACAAGCTGCATCTCAAATGAATATTCAAATTAATTAATTAATATTAATTCAGGTGTCCAGATTTCAGAAGATGTATAATAACGCGTCTATGTGACCGAACACCACTGAAGAAGACAAAAACTCGGTCTGCAGATGCTTTAATGTGCTGTTTAGTTCCTCATATGATTGTACATACTGAACAGAGGGAAGACACACACACACACACACACACACACACACTCTCACACACACTCACACACACACACACACACACACACACACACTCTCAGCAGCACCTCTGAAGCATGACCGAGTGTGTTTCTACCTGCGGTACGGAGCCGTGTAATCCCTTCACACCGCAGCGGGCGTCCATCAGCTTCACCATCACAGCGTGTGTGTGTGTGTGTATCTCTGTGCGTTTGTGTGTGTGTGTATTTTGCGTACTTGTGTGTGTGTGTGTGTGTGTGTGTGTGTGTAAATGCAACACACCAGGGGATCCATTCTTTGAGGGCGAACATTCAGCTGTAAAACTGAAGGTCTTCAAACTGGTCCACGTGAGGACTCTCTGAGTTCTGGTTGAGGTCTAGAAACGGGTTCGGTTTCTTGGAATCGGTGCACGCTACACGGTGAACTCCACTGTCACGTGACCCGCCGGCGGGCGCCGTAATCTCACAGGATATCGTACGTATCGTACGTATCGTACAGTATATATATGTATCTGTTGTGCTGAATTTGTCATATTTGTCATATGATATCATACCAACCTGTTCAAGAGAATGCATTGGTGTGTGTGTGTGTGCGCGTGCGTGCGTGCGTGCGTGTGTGTGTGAGTGTGTGAGTGTGTGTGTGTGTGTGCGAGTTCAGCTGCAGCGTGAAGAAGCTCCAGGAACTGAGAAGCACATTAGGATGATTTGAGAAACTAAATTCACTCTACTCAAAATTCAGACTAAAATCACATTTACACACACACACACACACACACACACACACACACACACACACACACACACACACACACACACACACACACACACACTTTTTCCAGCGTTACAAACTGTTGCCAAACATGCAGCTCCACTTTTTTTTCTTTCTGTGAAAGCGTGAAAACAATCGAGCAGCTGAGCTGCATCCTGCTGTTGCACACACACACACACACACACACACACACACACACACACACACACACACACACACACACACACACTGCAGCTCACTCACCCACAACACAAATCAATACCAATTTATAATTCAGGATTGCTGGAGTTTGGGTTTTAGGGCAGCCTGGCTTCCAGCCTTCATAAATATTACAGTGTTATTGACTTGATCTCAATGAATTGGAGATTTTCTCCTACTGCGTTTTTTTTCCCTTCATTGCCCCCCCCCTCCCCCCCCTCCCACCCCGCTCCTCCCCCGTTCCTCCCCCCTCTCCTCCCCCCTCCTTTTCTTTCGGGTGTTTCTGAGGAGTAAAGTCTTCTTCATTTATTCTCTTTGAGTTGGAGATGAGACAGCTAACGGGAGATAACGTGGTGGCTAATAGCCGACGGACGTGCTCAGACCCCCCTGACTGACCCTCCCAACACACACACACACACACACACACACACACACACACACACACACACACACACACACACACACACACACACACACACACGTCGTATGTTCATTCATCAGATGGAACTAAGAGGATTTGTCGACCACAAATCTGAACAAAGATGTCGTTGTGTCGGACACTTAGCCCCGGGATTTATTGTGTGTGTGTGTGTGTGTGTGTGTGTGTGTGTGTGTGTGTGTGTGTGTGTGTGTGTGTGTGTGTGTGTGTGTGTGTGTGTGTGTGTGCAGGGCACACAGACATAATCATTTGAAGTCAATTCAGTGCCTTTTGACCAATCGATTTATTGATTTTAGGAAAAGCAGTTAACATCTATATCGCAAGAATAATACACACATATAGTAAAAAATACACACAAGCATGTACACACAAATACACTGAACTCACACACACACGCACACACATGCACACATACAAACACACTAGGACACAACAACACACAATCTCAAAAATACACAATAACGATAATTCTTGTTTTTTGACCTAATTTGAAGACAGGATTTACCCAGAATCCTCTGTTTCTCCCCGTCCACTTCTTCTTCTTCTTCTTCTTCTTCTTCTTCTTCTTCTTCTTCTTCTTCTTCTTCTTCTTCTTCTTCTTCTTCTTCTTCTTCCCTTACCCCTCACCTACAGTACAGATGGAGGTATTGATTTTCCTCCTGACCACCAGCACAGTTTTCTTGTTTTTGTCTCATCTGATCTGCCTGCTGACAGACACTAATGACAGATAGTGTGTGTGTGTGTGTGTGTGTGTATGTGTGTTTGTGTGTATGTGTGTGAGTGTGTGTGTGTGTGAGTGAGTGAGTGTGTGTGTGTGTATATATGTACAGTTTGTGCGTCTGTGTTTGTGTGTGTGTGTGTGTCTGTCTGTGTGTGTGTTTATTTGTGCGTATGTGTGTGTGTGTGTGTGTGTGTGTGTGTGTGTGTGTGTTTGTGTGTGAGTGTGAGTGAGTGTGTGAGTGTGTGTGTGTGTGTGCGTATATATATATGTACAGTTTGTGTGTCTGTGTTTGTGTGTGTGTGTCTTGCAGTGTGTATGTGTGTCTGTCTGTCTGTGTGTATGTGTGTGTGTGTGTGTGTGTGTGTGTGTGTGTGTGTGTGTGTGTGTGTCATAAAGTACAATAAATGTGTGTGTACCTCTGACCTCTGACCTCGGTACCAGAGTCGCATCCAAAAACTGCCAATTTAACTCAAGATGAAGCAGATGAAGTCCTACGAGCCAATTAGCTTTCATATTTTATCATAATTAACTTTTCCCGTTCTATTGATTTGTCGATCGACGACCCGATTGGTCGACTCCGAGGAGTAGAAGAGTGGGAGGAAACTGGTGTTTCAAAATAAAACTTAAACTTCTCGTTGATGGAGACCATCTTTTAACCGTGTCTGAACGACCTTCACCCTCAGGTTGTCAAAACTGAAAGTCAACACTTTACTTGGTGCTTTTTAACTTTTTCTTACATTTTTGTCCTTTTTTTTCAATGTTTGTCTTTTTTGACGTTCAACACTACGTAACACTAACTTTAGAACTTTTATTTTTAGAATTTATCGTCAATAAACCTCATTTATAGGAAATTATACCTAATGTTTGAGTTAGAAAAGCAGAAATTAGGAATTATTGAGACTAAAATTAAAGGAATGGATGTTGATGGACGACATGAGGACAACATGAGGACAACATGAAGGCAACATGAAGACAACATGACGGTAACATGAAGGCACCATGAGGACAACATGGGGACAACATGAGGACAACATGAGGACAACATGAAGGCAACATGAAGACAACATGAGGACAACATGACGGTAACATGAAGGCACCATGAGGACAGCATGGGGACAACATGAGGACAACATGACGGTAACATGAAGGCACCATGAGGACAACATGGGGACAACATGAGGACAACATGACGGTAACATGAAGGCACCATGAGGACAACATGACGGTAACATGAAGGCACCATGAGGACAGCATGGGGACAACATGAGGACAACATGAGGACAACATGAAGACAACATGAGGACAACATAAGGACAACATGAAGACAACATGAGGACAACATGAGGGCAACATGAGGACAACATGAAGACAACATGAGGACAACATGAGGACAACATGAGGACAACATGAGGACAACATGGGGACAACATGACGGTAACATGAAGGCACCATGAGGACAGCATGGGGACAACATGAGGACAACATGAAGACAACATGAAGACAACATGAGGACAACATGAGGACAACATGAAGACAACATGAAGACAACATGAAGACAACATGAGGACAACATGAGGACAACATGAGGACAACATGAAGGTTAACCATCTAAATTCATCCTTTCACACTGAAAGTAGAAGATACTCCTGGTTGATTTTTCATGATAATCAGGTGATCTTGTGTGATGTCATCATGTTACATGTGAATATGTCCTCGTCTCTCCTCTGGGACAGGAAGCTGAATGTCCTTGAGTTGGGGACAAAAGAAGACATCTGAGGACGTGATCTTGGGACTTTGGAAAATATTTTCCACAATTTTCTGACATTTCAGGAACAAAAAACTACTCCGTTCATCCAGAACATAATCCACACATAGTACTCCTCGCCACCTCTGAATACTCCAGTACTACTACTAGTATTACTAATAATAATGTATACTTTATTAATCCTGCTAAGGGAAATTACAATTTACACTCTGTTGTTACTACTACTACTACTATTACTACTACTACTACTATTACTACCACTATTACTACTATTACTACCACTATTACTACTATTACTACTACTACTACTATTATTACTACTACTACTACTATTACTACTACTACTATTACTACTATTACTATTACTACTATTACTACTACTACTATTACTATAATAAAGGAAGGTGG
>JABXJD010000310.1:200000-202500 GCA_013375575.1 Percina caprodes | reverse complement strand
ACATACTACTCTCTACTGTTGTCTCTACATACTACTCTCTACTGCTGTCTCTCTACATACTACTCTCTACTGTTGTCTCTACATACTACTCTCTACTGTTGTCTCTACATACTACTCTCTACTGTTGTCTCTACATACTACTCTCTACTGTTGTCTCTCTACATACTACTCTCTACTGATGTCTCTACATACTACTCTCTACTGTTGTCTCTACATACTACTCTCTACTGTTGTCTCTCTACATACTACTCTCTACTGTTGTCTCTACATACTACTCTCTACTGTTGTCTCTACATACTACTCTCTACTGTTGTCTCTACATACTACTCTCTACTGTTGTCTCTCTACATACTACTCTACTGTTGTCTCTCTACATACTACTCTCTACTGCTGTCTCTACATACTACTCTCTACTGTTGTCTCTACATACTACTCTCTACTGTTGTCTCTACATACTACTCTCTACTGTTGTCTCTACATACTACTCTCTACTGTAGTCTCTACATACTACTCTCTACTGTTGTCTCTACATACTACTCTCTACTGCTGTCTCTACATACTACTCTCTACTGTTGTCTCTACATACTACTCTCTACTGTTGTCTCTACATACTACTCTCTGCTGTCTCTACATACTACTCTCTACTGTTGTCTCTACATACTACTCTCTACTGTTGTCTCTACATACTACTCTCTACTGTTGTCTCTCTACATACTACTCTACTGTTGTCTCTCTACATACTACTCTCTACTGTTGTCTCTACATACTACTCTCTACTGTTGTCTCTACATACTACTCTCTACTGTTGTCTCTCTACATACTACTCTCTACTGTTGTCTCTACATACTACTCTCTACTGTTGTCTCTACATACTACTCTCTACTGTTGTCTCTACATACTACTCTCTACTGTTGTCTCTACATACTACTCTCTACTGTAGTCTCTACATACTACTCTCTACTGTTGTCTCTACATACTACTCTCTACTGTTGTCTCTACATACTACTCTCTACTGTTGTCTCTACATACTACTCTCTACTGCTGTCTCTACATACTACTCTCTACTGTTGTCTCTACATACTACTCTCTACTGTTGTCTCTCTACATACTACTTTCTACTGTTGTCTCTACATACTACTCTCTACTGTTGTCTCTACATACTACTCTCTACTGTTGTCTCTACATACTACTCTCTACTGTTGTCTCTACATACTACTCTCTACTGTTGTCTCTACATACTACTCTCTACTGTTGTCTCTCTACATACTACTCTCTACTGTTGTCTCTACATACTACTCTCTACTGTTGTCTCTACATACTACTCTCTACTGTTGTCTCTCTACATACTACTCTCTACTGTTGTCTCTACATACTACTCTCTACTGTTGTCTCTACATACTACTCTCTACTGTTGTCTCTCTACATACTACTCTCTACTGTTGTCTCTACATACTACTCTCTACTGTTGTCTCTACATACTACTCTCTACTGTTGTCTCTACATACTACTCTCTACTGTTGTCTCTACATACTACTCTCTACTGTTGTCTCTACATACTACTCTCTACTGTTGTCTCTACATACTACTCTCTACTGTTGTCTCTACATACTACTCTCTACTGTTGTCTCTACATACTACTCTCTACTGTTGTCTCTACATACTACTCTCTACTGTTGTCTCTACATACTACTCTCTACTGTTGTCTCTACATACTACTCTCTACTGTTGTCTCTCTACATACTACTCTCTACTGTTGTCTCTACATACTACTCTCTACTGTTGTCTCTACATACTACTCTCTACTGTTGTCTCTCTACATACTACTCTCTACTGTTGTCTCTACATACTACTCTCTACTGTTGTCTCTACATACTACTCTCTACTGTTGTCTCTACATACTACTCTCTACTGTTGTCTCTACATACTACTCTCTACTGTTGTCTCTACATACTACTCTCTACTGTTGTCTCTACATACTACTCTCTACTGTTGTCTCTACATACTACTCTCTACTGTTGTCTCTACATACTACTCTCTACTGTTGTCTCTCTACATACTACTCTCTACTGTTGTCTCTCTACATACTACTCTCTACTGTTGTCTCTCTACTCTCTACTCTAAAAAGACGGCATCTTTAATCAGAAGTCTGTTTGACCCAAAATGTGTCTTCCTTCAAGAGGAAGTGAAGCTCTACCTGTTCACCTCTCCATCTCTCTCTTCCTCCTAGTTTATCCTTTTCTTTCCCTGTTGTTCTGTTCATCTCTTTGTCTCTCTCTCTCTCTCTCTCTCTCTCTCTCTCTCCTTCACTCTCAGTGTCTCTCGTCCCAGGGCTCCCTCCTTCTCTCTCTGCCTGCAGCTGAAGATGAGACTGAAAATTAATTTGGGGGGTTTCATTAGATTCACTTTTTGGCCCATTTCCCCGGGTTTGGTCCCCGGACACACACACACACACACACACACACACACACACACACACACACACACACACACACACACACAC
>JABXJD010000310.1:180000-195000 GCA_013375575.1 Percina caprodes | reverse complement strand
AGGACTCTGGGATGTTATTTATCTCCCAGGTCTTTCATAAAGACCAGGTCTAGACCAGGACTCTGGGATGTTATTTATCTCCCAGGTCTTTCCATAAAGACCAGGTCTAGACCAGGACTCTGGGATGTTATTTATCTCCCAGGTCTTTCCATAAAGAGCAGGTCTAGACCGGACTCTGGGATGTTATTTATCTCCCAGGTCTTTCCATGAAGAGCAGGTCTAGACCAGGACTCTGGGATGTTATTTATCTCCCAGGTCTTTCCATGAAGACCAGGTCTAGACCAGGACTCTGGGGTGTTATTTATCTCCCAGGTCTTTCCATAAAGAGCCTACTCTTAAATTTGGAGACGGTGTCTGCCTCCTGAACCCAGACTGGAACCTGGTTCCACAGGAGAGGAGCCTGATAGCTGAACGCTCTGGTTCCTGGACCTAGACTGGAACCTGGTTCCACAGGAGAGGAGCCTGATAGCTGAACGCTCTGGTTCCTGGACCCAGACTGGAACCTGGTTCCACAGGAGAGGAGCCTGATAGCTGAACGCTCTGGTTCCTGGACCCAGACTGGAACCTGGTTCCACAGGAGAGGAGCCTGATAGCTGAACGCTCTGGTTCCCTGGACCCAGACTGGAACCTGGTTCCACAGGAGAGGAGCCTGATAGCTGAACGCTCTGGTTCCTGGACCCAGACTGGAACCTGGTTCCACAGGAGAGGAGCCTGATAGCTGAACGCTCTGGTTCCTGGACCCAGACTGTAACCTGGTTCCACAGGAGAGGAGCCTGATAGCTGAACGCTCTGGTTCCTGGACCCAGACTGGAACCTGGTTCCACAGGAGAGGAGCCTGATAGCTGAACGCTCTGGTTCCTGGACCCAGACTGGAACCTGGTTCCACAGGAGAGGAGCCTGATAGCTGAACGCTCTGGTTCCTGGACCCAGACTGGAACCTGGTTCCACAGGAGAGGAGCCTGATAGCTGAACGCTCTGGTTCCTGGACCCAGACTGGAACCTGGTTCCACAGGAGAGGAGCCTGATAGCTGAACGCTCTGGTTCCCTGGACCCAGACTGGAACCTGGTTCCACAGAGAGGAGCCTGATAGCTGAACGCTCTGGTTCCCTGGACCCAGACTGGAACCTGGTTCCACAGGAGAGGAGCCTGATAGCTGAACGCTCTGGTTCCTGGACCCAGACTGGAACCTGGTTCCACAGGAGAGGAGCCTGATAGCTGAACGCTCTGGTTCCCTGGACCCAGACTGTAACCTGGTTCCACAGGAGAGGAGCCTGATAGCTGAACGCTCTGGTTCCCTGGACCCAGACTGGAACCTGGTTCCACAGGAGAGGAGCCTGATAGCTGAACGCTCTGGTTCCTGGACCCAGACTGGAACCTGGTTCCACAGGAGAGGAGCCTGATAGCTGAACGCTCTGGTTCCCTGGACCCAGACTGGAACCTGGTTCCACAGGAGAGGAGCCTGATAGCTGAACGCTCTGGTTCCTGGACCCAGACTGGAACCTGGTTCCACAGGAGAGAGCCTGATAGCTGAACGCTCTGGTTCCCTGGACCCAGACTGGAACCTGGTTCCACAGGAGAGGAGCCTGATAGCTGAACGCTCTGGTTCCTGGACCCAGACTGGAACCTGGTTCCACAGGAGAGGAGCCTGATAGCTGAACGCTCTGGTTCCCTGGACCCAGACTGGAACCTGGTTCCACAGGAGAGGAGCCTGATAGCTGAACGCTCTGATACTCGATACACAGATGAAGTATAAATATCTAGATACTCGATACACAGATGAAGTATAAATATCCGTAGTTAAAGTAGAGAATACTGCGAACCGTGATGTTGGATTTTTTCCCATTTCTTCCTTTTCTAATCTGAAGTATCTGAAGCTGAATGTAGATTGCCCTCTTCTTCCTCCCCCTCTTCTTCCTCCCCCTCTTCTTCTTCCTCCTCCCCCTCTTCTTCTTCCTCTTTTTCTTCTTCCTCTTTTTCTTCTTCCTCCCCCTCTTCTTCTTCCTTCCCTTCTTCTTCTTCCTCCTCCCCCTCTTTTTCTTCCTCTTTTTCTTCTTCCTCTTTTTCTTCCTCCTCCCCCTCTTTTTCTTCCTCTTTTTCTTCTTCCTCTTTTTCTTCCTCCTCCCCCTCTTTTTCTTCCTCTTTTTCTTCTTCCTCCCACTCTTCTTCCTCCCCCTCTTCTTCTTCCTCTTCTTCTTCCTCCTCCCCCTCTTTTTCTTCCTCCTCTTTTTCTTCTTCCTCCCCTCTTCTTCTTCCTCTTCTTCTTCCTCTCCTTCTTCCTCCCCTTCTTCTTTCTTCTTCCCTTCTTCCCTTCTTCCTCCCCCTCATCTTCTTCTTCCCCCCTTCTTCTTCCTTCCCCCCTCTTCTTCGTCCTCTTCTTCGTCCTCTTCTTCTTCCTCCTCTTTTTCTTCCTCCCTCTCTTTTTCTTCTTCCTCCTCTTTTTCTTCCTCCCTCTCTTCTACTTCCTCCCCCTCTTTTTCTCCCTCCCCCTCCCCCCCGTCCCAGCGTCCCGGCCGGAGACTCGTGGCCAGGTGTTCATTTAACGCCTAACGGCAGCTCGGTAAGGACGCCCCTGAGTCCGCTTCACGCTGCCGCCAGCCGAGCGAAAGACTGCGCTCTGCCAAAAACTCCCCTCTCCCCCATAAACCCCGCCCTCCTCCCTCCCTCCCTCTCTCTCTCCCTCCTCCCTCCCTCCTCCCTCCCTCTCTCTCCCTCCCTCCCTCCCTCCCTCCCTCCCTCCATTGTCTCAACGGTGCGTACGTTACCTGGCCCGTCCGGCGGTGATAAAGCGTGCAGGCGTCCGGCAGCTGGACACTAAAGGCTCCTTTACAGCCGCGCTACGGCAAGCCGGATGTCTCCGATCAGCTTTACCAACACCCGCGGCTTTTATAGTCTCAAACCGCCCCGGGGGGGGGGGGGCTTTAAACCAGACGCACCGCACAGCCATGTTGTCTTCATGTTGTCCTCATGTTGTCCCCATGTTGTCTTCATGTTGTCTTCATGTTGTCCTCATGTTGTCTTCATGTTGTCCTCATGTTGTCCTCATATTGTCTTCATGTTGTCTTCATGTTGTCCTCATGTTGTCTTCATGTTGTCTTCATGTTATCCCCATGTTGTCTTCATGCTGTCTTCACGTTGTCCTCATGTTGTCTTCATGTTGTCCTCATGTTGTCCCCATGTTGCCCTCATGTTGTCTTCATGTTGTCCTCATGTTGTCCTCATGTTGTCCTCATGTTGTCTTCATGTTGTCCTCATCTTGTCTTCATGTTGTCTTCATGTTGTCCCCATGTTGTCCTCATGTTGTCCTCATGTTGTCCTCATGTTGTCTTCATGTTGTCCTCATCTTGTCTTCATGTTGTCTTCATGTTGTCCCCATGTTGTCTTCATGTTGTCCCCATGTTGCCCTCATGTTGTCCCCATGTTGTCCTCATGTTGTCCTCATGTTGTCCCCATGTTGTCTTCATGTTGTCCTCATGTTGTCCTCATGTTGTCCCCATGTTGTCTTCATGTTGTCCTCATGTTGTCCTCATGTAGTCCTCATGTTGTCCTCATTTCATCCCCCATGTTGTCCTCATGTTGTCCTCATGTTGTCTTCATGTTGTCCTCATGTTGTCCTCATGTTGTCCTCATGTTGTCTTCATGTTGTCTTCATGTTGTCCTCATGTTGTCCTCATGTTGTCCTATATCAATGTTCTTTGTAATTCCCCAAAATAACATGATTGATTCCACACAACGCTCTTTGCCAAGTACAAATCTCTACTTTCATTAATTTTGGGGCGTCTTATTCAATTTTATAGCATTTGAAACCAAAAGTGTGTTTTTGAAATAGTATTGAGAGTAAAAGTTGACATATATATATATATATATATATATATATATATATATATATATATATATATACCGTCCACAAATATTTAGAGAACAGACAGTGAGACGCAGGTAACTTCCTCCACATGTGGACGAAGAGGGCTTACAGGGGTTGTTGTGTGGGGCGTCCTGCTCTGTTTTCTCTCCCAGCATGCACGGCGTTCCCTCCCCGGGCTTTACAGCGGGGCTTAGCGTTTTGTACGTGGACCGTCTTCCTAATCACACCTCGCTAATCCGACCTGTCAAACCCCGGAACCTGAATGCTCCTATCAAAGACCACCGCTCCATCCTCCATCCCCCCGCTGCACCGACGCCCTTTAATTAGCTCATCCGGGCCGCCACTAGAGGATGCTGGGAAGAAAAAAAAATGGATAGTGAGTGAAGGAGACAAAGAGAAAGTGAGTGCTGGAGCTCGGCGTTCCTCTGGAGGCTCCAGGTCCGTTAAAATCGAGCCGAGCCGGGGGCGCCGGGCCACCTAGATCGGAGAGCAGGTGTGTGAGTAGAGGAAGTGAGAATGATAGACTCAACTGTGTGTGTGTGTGTGTGTGTGTGTGTGTGTGTGTGTGTGTGTGTGTGTGTGTGTGTGTGTGTGAAGCATTGATCCATCGATCGGTGTCGGTGTGGCCCCCCTAGCGCCGGCAGGCTTAACTGTTATTACTGCTGTGGCTGTTTAGCCGTCAGTCATTAATTAATGCACTCACACTGTTAGCTCTCTCCACCTGTCAGTCACACACACACACACACACACACACACACACACACACACACACACATTCCTGCCTGTTCATGGTAATGAAGTGTGCATCGATGACTGAGGTCAGACACCAACACTGGATGATATTAGTTAGATTAGATTTAATTTAATAGTACTTTCTATCACATGTATTGTATTGTTATGTAAATATGGATTTTTAATTTTTTTAGGGTGACTTTCACCATCTTTTTAGGGACTGCAGATGATAAATAGTCTTTTGGCTAACTCTGGCATATTGACAGAAATGTGCATTAATATGCACGGTCCCTGTAATAAATAAAAACATATATATATATATATGTATGTATATATATGTATGTATATATATATATATATAAGTGTCTTCCTCCATCTCTTGTCATCTAATCACAGTGAAGTACCCCGTCAGTCAGAGGAAAACGTGTTTTTATGTCTTCGATGTCCGTTTTGCGGTTCACGTCCTTAAGGCGCGTCGTTACTCTGCGTTCATGCCGAGTAAAAGAAAGTCCAACCGTGTAAGTACACCAGTCTGTTTTAAGTATCAAACTCGGTTAAGAAACATAATAATATCATCAGATTCCTTTTCTCCGCTTGTGAACACAACCTGGGTTTTCCATGAAGAGCGTTGCTGCTCCAGTTTCAGGTAGCGGGAGCCCTCCAGCTGTTTCTCGGGGGACGTTAGAGAGCGCTGCACCGGTATGCAGATGAGCGCTGACCTCGGGGTCACCTGCTCTGGTTTTCCACCCACCGCCTCACATTCAGGTTGCGACCTGCAGCTCTGCAGCCGGCTGCGGCATCTGTCAGGAATACATCTACCTGAGTCCAGGTTGGGACTCGGATATTTCTAGTTCAGAGACTTTCTACTTCACTCGTCAGGGAAATAGTCACGTCTGTACTTCATTTATCTGACTTACTGTGGAGCTTCGTAGTTTTCACTTTCAATTCTTTACTGTTTTTCTTCTTTCTTTAAGGGGTAATTTCAGTTTTTTCCCTACAGTATTTGTGTCTAAGTGACTGATGTGACCCGGGCTGTAATGTTACCCTACAGGACAGATGTTACACTAAAAGTAGTGATTATTTACATGGAGTCTGGTGGAGATATGCTGCTTTATACACACTAAAAGTAGTGATTATTTACATGGAGTCTGGTGGAGATATGCAGCTCTATACACACTAAAAGTAGTGATTATTTACATGGAGTCTGGTGGAGATATGCTGCTCTATACACGCTAAAAGTAGTGATTATTTACATGGAGTCTGGTGGAGATATGCTGCTCTATACACGCTAAAAGTAGTGATTATTTACATGGAGTCTGGTGGAGATATGCTGCTCTATACACGCTAAAAGTAGTGATTATTTACATGGAGTCTGGTGGAGATATGCTGCTCTATACACACTAAAAGTAGTGATTATTTACATGGAGTCTGGTGGAGATATGCTGCTCTAAACACGCTAAAAGTAGTGATTATTTACGTGGAGTCTGGTGGAGATATGCTGCTCTATACACACTAAAAGTAGTGATTATTTACATGGAGTCTGGTGGAGATATACTGCTCTATACACACTAAAAGTAGTGATTATTTACATGGAGTCTGGTGGAGATATGCTGCTCTATACACACTAAAAGTAGTGATTATTAACATGGAGTCTGGTGGAGATATGCTGCCCTAGACACACTAAAAGTAGTGATTATTTACATGGAGTCTGGTGGAGATATGCTGCTCTATACACGCTAAAAGTAGTGATTATTAACATGGAGTCTGGTGGAGATATGCTGCCCTAGACACACTAAAAGTAGTGATTATTTACATGGAGTCTGGTGGAGATATGCTGCTCTATACACGCTAAAAGTAGTGATTATTAACATGGAGTCTGGTGGAGATATGCTGCTCTATACACGCTAAAAGTAGTGATTATTTACATGGAGTCTGGTGGAGATATGCTGCTCTATACACACTAAAAGTAGTGATTATTTACATGGAGTCTGGTGGAGATATGCTGCTCTATACACACTAAAAGTAGTGATTATTTACATGGAGTCTGGTGGAGATATGCTGCTCTATACACGCTAAAAGTAGTGATTATTTACATGGAGTCTGGTGGAGATATGCTGCTCTATACACGCTAAAAGTAGTGATTATTTACATGGAGTCTGGTGGAGATATGCTGCTCTATACACGCTAAAAGTAGTGATTATTTACATGGAGTCTGGTGGAGATATGCTGCTCTATACACACTAAAAGTAGTGATTATTTACATGGAGTCTGGTGGAGATATGCTGCTCTATACACACTAAAAGTAGTGATTATTTACATGGAGTCTGGTGGGTGAAACACAAAGAGCTACTCTTCTAGCAGAGCTTTACATCCTTTCAAGAGGCCTCCGGGCTACATGATCCCATCCCTGAGGTGGTGTCAGTGATGTACTTATGTCGGTAGTTTTCTCAGCCTGTCAGCGTTGTTTTCGTTCTGTTCTTCGTGTTCGTCACGTTGCTGCGTCTGTAAATGGCGTGGCCGCCATGTGGAAACATGAACCTGCATGTTTGACTCATCTGATGATGTGTCGTTGATCCTCGGAGGTTCGCAGCTTCCATCGGCTTTATGATCCATGATGTGCAGCTTCCGCTCGCTGATGGAGCGACATATGTTTTCTATTTAGAGAGAGAGGGAGGGAGAAAGAGAGGAGAGAGAGAAATAGAGAGAAATAGATAGAGAGAGAGGAGAGAGAGAGAGGGAGAAAGAGAGGAGAGAGAGAAATAGAAAGACAGGAGAGAGAGAGAGGGAGAAAGAGACAGAAGAGAGAAATAGAGAGAGAGAGGAGAGAGAGAGAGAAAGAGAGAGAGAGAGAGAGAGAGAGAGGGAGAAAGAGACAGAAGAGAGAAATAGAGAGAGAGGAGAGAGAGAACTAGAAAGACAGGAGAGAGAGAGAGAGAGGAGAGAGAGAACTAGAAAGACAGGAGAGAGAGAGAGAGAGAGAGAGAAAGAGACAGAAGAGAGAGTAATAGAGAGAGAGAGGAGAGAGAGAACTAGAAAGACAGGAGAGAGAGACAGCTAGAAGAGGGGTAGACAGAGAGTGAGGAGAGCGAGGGAGAAAGCGAGAGAGAGAGGGAGGGATGCAGTGGGTGGAGGACAGAGAGCAAAGGAAGTGGATGATGGGAGTTTCTCTTGGGAAACCTCGGTTTCTTCCAGCTGAGTACAGATGTTGCCCCCCCCCTCCACCATCTCCCCCCCCCCCTCCCCCATCTTCCCGTCCCCCCCCCCCTCCCCCCCCCGACCTCTTCACCTCTACACAAACTGTCAGCAGCCGCTCTCACAAACACACCCAGCACAACGGACCTCGCTGCACAGGAGACAGTCTGTCCATGTAGGAGACAATCTGTCCATGTAGGAGGGCAGTCTGTCCATGTAGGAGACAATCTGTCCATGTAGGAGGGCAGTCTGTCCATGTAGGAGACAGTCTGTCCATGCAGGAGACAATCTGTCCATGCAGGAGACAATCTGTCCATGTAGGAGACAATCTGTCCATGTAGGAGGGCAGTCTGTCCATGTAGGAGACAATCTGTCCATGTAGGAGGGCAGTCTGTCCATGTAGGAGACAATCTGTCCATGTAGGAGACAGTCTGTCCATGTAGGAGACAATCTGTCCATGCAGGAGACAATCTGTCCATGCAGGAGACAATCTGTCCATGTAGGAGACAATCTGTCCATGTAGGAGACAGTCTGTCCATGTAGGAGACAATCTGTCCATGCAGGAGACAATCTGTCCATGTAGGAGGGCAGTCTGTCCATGTAGGAGACAATCTGTCCATGCAGGAGACAATCTGTCCATGTAGGAGACAATCTGTCCATGCAGGAGACAATCTCTCCATGCAGGAGACAATCTGTCCATGCAGGAGACAGTCTGTCCATGTAGGAGACAATCTGTCCATGCAGGAGACAATCTGTCCATGCAGGAGACAATCTGTCCATGCAGGAGACAGTCTGTCCATGTAGGAGACAATCTGTCCATGCAGGAGACAATCTGTCCATGCAGGAGACAATCTGTCCATGTAGCAGACAATCTGTCCATGTAGGAGACAGTCTGTCCATGTAGGAGACAATCTGTCCATGCAGGAGACAATCTGTCCATGTAGGAGACAATCTGTCCATGTAGGAGGGCAGTCTGTCCATGTAGGAGGGCAGTCTGTCCATGTAGGAGACAATCTGTCCATGCAGGAGACAATCTGTCCATGCAGGAGACAGTCTGTCCATGCAGGAGACAATCTGTCCATGTAGGAGACAGTCTGTCCATGCAGGAGACAATCTGTCCATGCAGGAGACAATCTGTCCATGCAGGAGACAATCTGTCCATGCAGGAGACAGTCTGTCCATGTAGGAGACAATCTGTCCATGCAGGAGACAGTCTGTCCATGTAGGAGACAATCTGTCCATGCAGGAGACAATCTGTCCATGCAGGAGACAATCTGTCCACCAGAGGACGCTCTACAACGTCCCTGTTAGTGGCGTGTTTGATTATTTTTAAGTTTCATATCTTAAGTTTGTATTTTTCTACATTTTATTATCAGAACTTTAATATTTTGATGTTTTGTTGAGACAATAAAACTAATTATTATCATATTATTATAGTGAGAATTCATAAATATCTACAAATAACTCATGTTGGGAAGTCTGATTATGTTATGTAACGCGTTTCTGGATTTATTTTCTTTGCAATAATAATCTTCCGATAAATATCTTCCGATAAATATCTTCCGATATATCGGAAGATTTATCGGAAGATATATCGTAATATCAGATATTTAAATGACCAAATGTTTGTATCGTATCGGCCTTAAAAGCCTTTATGGGTCGGCTGCCAGAACGCTGTGAGGACAAATTCTGATATTTTGGCAACTGAAGCTTAAAGAAAGAAGGAAAAAGGGAGCAAGGGTGTGAGGGAGTGAGGGTGCAAGGGGACGAGGGGGCGAGGGAGTGAGGAAGCGAGGGACTGAGGGAGCAAGGATGCAGGGGAGCGAGGGAGTGAGGGAAGGAGTGAGTGAGGGAGCTAGGGTGCAAGGGAGCGAGGGTGCAAGGGAGCGAGGGAGTGAGGGAAGGAGGGAGTGAGGGAAGGAGGGAGTGAGGGAAGGAGGGAGTGAGGGAGCTAGGGTGCAAGGGTGCGAGGGTGCAGGGGAGCAAGGGTGCAGGGGAGCGAGGGAGCGAGGGAGTGAGGGAGCGAGGGAGTGAGGGAAGGAGGGAGTGAGGGAGCGAGGGAAGGAGGGAGTGAGGGAGCTAGGGTGCAAGGGAGCGAGGGTGCAGGGGAGCAAGGGTGCAGGGGAGTGAGGGAGCGAGGGAGCGAGGGAGTGAGGGAGCGAGGGAGTGAGGGAGCGAGGGAGTGAGGGAAGGAGGGAGTGAGGGAGTGAGGGAGCGAGGGAAGGAGGGAGTGAGGGAGCGAGGGAGCGAGGGAGTGAGGGAAGGAGGGAGCGAGTGAGCGAACCCGTTGTTTTCTCCATCCTTTATTACTAAGACGTGTTAAAATCTCATGAATTGTGAATGAAACATTTCATTTTGCTTCATCCACTCATTTTATTGGCTGCAGTAACAGCAGCAATGAATTATGGGATTTCATTGAGAAGACGGGGGTTGGGTCGGGGTGTGTGTGTGTGTGTGTGTGTGTGTGTGTGTGTGTGTGTGTGTGTGGGGGCTGATGGGTGTAAACAGAGATAAAAGCGAGTTAATGAGCCGGAGTCTTTTATTGGATCTGACTGTGGAACTCAGCGTCTCTGCTGCTCAGCTAATTTGACAAACTGGAAGTCATCGTTTACACACACACACACACACACACACACACACACACACACACACACACACACACACACACACACACACACTCAGACACACACACACACACACACACACACACACACACAGACACACACACACAGAACTACACACACACACAGACAAACCTACACACACACACACACACACACACACACGACACACACACACACACACACACACACACACGCACACACACACACAAACCTACACACACACACACACACACACGCACACACACACACACAAACCTACACACACAAACACACACACAGACCTACAAACAAACATACACACACACACACACACACAGACCTACACACACACACACACACACACACCTACACACACACACACACACAAAATGACCCAAAAAATCAGAAAAGCGACAACAGATTTGTTAAAAAATGGACTAAAACATAATTTAAAAACGTCATAAAATTGACAAAAAGAACAAAATGTTGAAATTTGAACCCAGAAAACAAGTTGCAGAACTGACTTTAACTTCTTTAACAGGCTCGATGTAGTTATCTGTTTTAGGTGCACATATGATTATAATATCATTATAATATCATTATAATATCATTATAATATCATTATAATATCATTATATATAATAATAATGGTCCATAAAGATGTAAAATTGCATTTCTTTTTAATTGAAAAATGTCACATTTTGTTATGGGAGGACCCCTAATCCCCAGTCTAGTCCTGGTCCAGTCCTGGTCCAGTCCTGGTCCAGTCCTAGTCCAGTCCTGATCCAGTCCTGGCTCTGTCCTGGTCCAGTCCTGGTCCAGATGGGCCTGGTCGTGTCCTTGGTGTCTCTCCTTTGGCCGGCCTGGTTCTTCTCTACGGGACAAAGCGCCTCGTCACTGCCAGGTCTCACTGTCCCACTGAGGAGCTGGCTGCTCGCCCTCTCTCTCTCCCTCTCTCTCTCCCCCTCTCTCTCTCCCCTCTCTCTCTCTCTCTCTCCCCCTCTCTCTCTCCCCCCTCTCTCTCTCCCCCTCTCTCTCTCCCCCTCTCTCTCTCTCTCTCTCTCTCTCCCCCTCTCTCTCTCCCCTCTCTCTCCCCCCTCTCTCTCCCCCTCTCTCCCCCCCTCTCTCTCTCCCCCCCTCTCTCTCTCTCTCTCTCTCCCCCTCCTCTCTCTCTCTCTCTCTCTCCCCCTCTCTCTCTCCCCCTCTCTCTCTCTCTCTCTCTCTCCCCCTCTCTCTCTCTCTCTCTCTCTCCCCTCTCTCTCTCCCCCCTCTCTCTCTCTCTCCCCCTCTCTCTCCCCCTCTCTCTCTCTCTCTCTCCCCCTCTCTCTCTCTCTCTCTCTCTCTCCCCCTCTCTCTCTCTCTCTCTCTCTCTCTCCCCCTCTCTCTCCCCCCTCTCTCTCTCTCTCTCTCTCTCTCTCTCTCCCCCTCTATCAGAGAGTCAGTAGTAGTTGTTGACAGCTTCAGAGTCTTTCTGTTAGATTCCTTGTTGTGTCCATTAGAGAGAGATGTGTGTCTGTGTTAGTAACTTTTAAAAGGTCGGATGCTGCAGTTGTTATAGTGTGTGACTGTGTGTGTGTGTGTGTGTGTGTGTGTGTGTGTGTGTGTGTGTGTGTGTGTGTGTGTGTGTGTGTGTGTGTGTGTGTGTGTGTGTGTGTGTGTGAGGAGGAGGCGGAGCTGTGATCTCAGTTCATTAAGTGACTCGGTGCTCTAACGTGTCGTGGTGCTCGCTCACACTCGGCTGCTTTTTAATTAATCTTTATTTTTCCTCAGGACCCCCTCACCCCCCCCCTCCATCCCCTCCCCCTCCCCCTCCACCTCCTCCAACTCCCCCCCCCCCTTCCCCCCCTCAAACCGCATCCTCTGTGATCCTGCGTCGTGTTAACACCTCACAAAACGTTGACGGCTTTGGGGGGGGGGGGCCCAGGGTCTGACTGACCCAGGTATTATTGACATGCCTCGTCAGGGAGCCAATCAGCACGCAGCATTCTTCTACAGAGATCCAATGATCCAATCAGAACAAGTGAAAATCTCAATACAAATCCAATCGCTAATTTTGCAGTGCTGTTTGTGAGTGTGTGCGCGTGTGCGTGTGTTTCCAGCATTATGTGTGTGTGTGTGTGTGTGTGCGTGCGTGTGTGTGCGTGTGTTTCCAGCATTATGTGTGTGTGTGTGTGTGTGTGTGCGCGTGTGTGTGTGCGTGTGTTTCCAGCATTATGTGTGTGTGTGTGTGCACGTGTGTGTGTGTGTGTGTGTGTGTGTGTGTGTCTGTGTGTGTGTGTGTGTGTGTGTGTGTGTGTGTGTGTGTGTGTGTGTGTGTGTGTGTGTGTGTGTGTGTGTGTGTGTGTGTGTGTGTGTGTGAGGTGTCGCTCTCCGTGTTGTTTTCACGGCTCTGTTGGCCGTTGTCAGCGGTGACAGTGCAGCGTCAGCGCAAACAGAGGGCGTCACACAGCGGGACGCAAACACACCTCGACCACCGCCACCTGCACGCCGCCGCACACACACACACACACACTCACACACACACACACACACACACACACACACACTCTGCACGCCGGATCACAGCCGAGGACAGGAAGTGGAGGAGTAATAAACCACATGAAAGGCCGAGACTGACACGGAGCGTTCATCTCGCCGAGCGTCCTCGTGCCGTTTGTTGAGCAAAATGAAACGCTTAAGACCGTGTTCACGAGCTCGGCCACCACCACCACCACCACCTCCGCCACCACCACCGCCACCACCACCACCACCACCGCCACCACCACCGCCACCAACACCACCACCACCAACACCACCACCACCACCACCGCCACCACCACCACCTACACCACCACCAACACCACCACCACCAACACCACCACCACCACCACCGCCACCACCACCACCTACACCACCACCGCCACCAACACCACCACCACCAACACCACCACCACCACCACCGCCACCACCACCACCTACACCACCACCGCCACCAACACCACCACCGCCACCAACACCACCGCCACCAACACCACCGCCACCACCAACACCACCACCACCACCAACACCACCGCCACCACCACCGCCACCACCACCACCTACACCACCACCGCCACCAACACCACCACCGCCACCAACACCACCACCACCAACACCACCGCCACCACCACTACCACCAACACCACCGCCACCACCTACACCACCACCAACACCACCACCACCGCCGCCGCCGCCACCGCCACCACCAACACCACTGCCGCCACCAACACCACCAACACCACCGCCACCACCACCGCCGCCACCGCCACCACCGCCGCCAACGCCACCAACACCACCACCGCCGCCAACGCCACCAACACCACTGCCACCACCACCACCACCACCAACCCCACCACCGCCACCAACACCACCACTGCCACCACCACCAACACCACCGCCACCACCGCCGCCGCCACCACCGCCACCACCACCACCGCCGCCACCAACACCACCGCCGCCAACACCACCGCCGCCGCCGCCACCGCCGCCGCCACCACTACCGCCGCCGCCACCACCAACACCGCCACCAACACCACCGCCGCCACCAACACCACCGCCGCCACCACTACCACCGCCACCACAACTACCACCGCCGCCACCAACACCACCACCGCCACCAACACCGCCGCCACCACTACCACCGCCGCCATCAACACCACCGCCGCCACCACCACCACCGCCACCACCGCCACCACTACCACCACCGCCACCACTACCACCGCCACCACCACTACCACCGCCGCCATCAACACCACCACCACCGCCGCCACTGCCACCACCAACACCGCCACTGCCACCGCCACCACCGCCACCAACACCACCACTGCCACCGCGCACATATGGTCCGCAAGTTAAAAATAAAGACAATGCGCATACATTTGCATCTATAATGCAGAGCGACCCCCATTTAATATGCAAATTCCCTGAAATATTACTGAACACCTTCTGTTCGGAGGGAATACATTTGAATTTGCAATTAGAGTTATCCTGTATAATTAATGAAAAGCGTCAGTTTTTGGCTGCCTGCTAATTTGATTAAACATGTTGATGAGGCGTTTAGAGGCGCCGCCGGAGCGCGGGAGAAAAGACACTCCGAGAGAGAACTCTGCAGGACCTGAATGTGGAGATACACAGTCCTGATCCAGGACGTCACTGTGTGAGTGTGTGAGTGTGTGTGTGTGTGAGTGTGTGTGTGTGTGTGTGTGTGTGTGTGTGTTGTATCCTTCAACCTGATCCGTCCTGTGCAGAAGTCCTGTATAAAAACGCAGAATTTAAGAACATATTCTCATCAAATCAGGTTAAAGTCTTTAGTCTGCTCGGTGTATGTGTGTGTGTGTGTGTGTGTGTGAGTGTGTGTGTGTGTGTGTGTATGTGTGTGTGTGTGTGCGCAACAAAGACAAACTTTATTTGAACCTTTAGAGACAGAAAACAAAAAACACACAAGAATACTTATGTTTTTCAGTGTGTACATTATGCTTGCATGCATGCGTGTGTGTGTGTGTCTGTGTGTGTGTGTGTGTGTCTGTGTGTGTGTGTGTGTCTGTGTGTGTGTCTGTGTGTGTGTGTGTGTGTGTGTGTGTGTGAGAGGCTATA
>JABXJD010000310.1:170000-172500 GCA_013375575.1 Percina caprodes | reverse complement strand
ATGTATATATGGATATAGATATATATATATATATCTATATGTATATATATCTATATGTATATATATCTATATCTATATGTATATATATCTATATCTATATGTATATATATCTATATCTATATGTATATATGGATATAGATATATATGTATATATATCTATATGTATATATATCTATATGTATATATATCTATATCTATATGTATATATATCTATATAGGAGGAAGAAGAGGGTGCAAGCATCTCCCTTTCTTAATTGCGATCGACTCAGATCGGTGAGTTCCAGATATTTAACGCGACTCCTCTCCCTCGCAAAGACAACAACAAAGGACGCGGCGTCCCACAATGCAACTCAATATTTCACACGGTACAAATGAATAGCGCCAGGCTCCTTTAGCAGAATAAACTGCTTTTGCGTGTCAAGATAAAGTCTGGGGACCAAGGGACCGGGGACGTAATGTGTTGTGACAATAGACAGTACAGGGCCTGTGTGTGTGTGTGTGTGTGTGTGTGTGTGTGTGTGTGTGTGTGTGTGTGTGTGTGTGATATGGAGAGAGACAGAGGCAGATCTGTTCCAGGGACTGTTTTAGTGCCTCATCAAATATTTAGTTTGATTGTACATGGTCCTGTAATTGCCATCTTGGCTTGTGAATTATTGATGGCCTGTAGCAGAGCCAAGGAGGGCGCTCGTCTCCACACACACACACACACACACACACACACACACACACACACACACACACACACTCACTCATCATGTAATGGTAATGGGCATGAAGCTGCTCTTGTTTCATATCCTAATTAGCGGCAGAGGAGCATCATGTGAATTCCTCAGTAATTATTTGAAGAGGGCGTTTCAACAACATGGCCGAGTCAATATTAGACTTCACTCGACCTCCTAATGAGGCGACGCCCCCGACCCCCGCCCTCCTCCCCCTCCTTCTGATGTTTTCTAAAGCACAAACCGCCTGCGAGCTCTCCTCCTTCTGTTGTTGTTCGTTAGCTGCAGAGCAGAAGGAGACGCGGCGGTTAGCGGGGTAACAGGACGGATCGGCCTCGCTGCCTCTGTGCTCCGGTTCACGTTGTCACCCCTGGAAGATGGGGGCATGGCGATGGGGGCATGGCGATGGGGGCATGGTGATGGGGGCATGGTGATGGGGGCATGGCGTTGGGGCATGGCGACGGGGGCATGGCGACGGGGGCATGGCGACGGGGGCATGGCGACGGGGGCATGGCGACGGGGCATGGCGACGGGGGCATGGCGACGGGGCATGGCGACGGCAACATGGCGATGGGGCATGGCGACGGGGGCATGGCGACGGGGGCATGGCGACGGGGCATGGCGACGGGGCATGGCGATGGGGGCATGGCGATGGGAGCATGGCGATGGGGGCATGGCGTTGGGGCATGGCGACGGGGGCATGGCGATGGGGCATGGCGATGGGGGCATGGCGTTGGGGCATGGTGATGGGGCATGGCGATGGGGGCATGGCGATGGGGGCATGGCGACGGGGGCATGGCGATGGGGGCATGGCGACGGGGGCATGGCGACGGGGGCATGGCGATGGGGGCATGGCGACGGGGCATGGCGATGGGGGCATGGCGATGGGGGCATGGCGATGGGAGCATGGCGATAGGGGCATGGCGATAGGGGCATGGCGACGGGGGCATGGCGATGGGGGCATGGCGATGGGGGCATGGCGACGGCGGCATGGCGATAGGGGCATGGCGACGGCGGCATGGCGATAGGGGCATGGCGGCGGCAGCATGGCGGCAGCGGCATGGCGGCGGCATGGCGCGGCGGCGTGGCGTGCTCTGCTGGCCGGGCACGCCGGGCGGTCAGCTGGTAAACAGGGCGAGAGAATCAGACTCGGAGGGCGAACGACGGCGGCTTTTAAAAATACTCCTGCTGAAATATTGATTTTCTTTTTCTTTCTTGGCTAACGTAATAAGTGAGAGACTCCAGGGAGTGTGTGTGTGTGTGTGTGTGTGTGTGTGTGTGTGTGTGTGTGTGTTAATCAGGGCCGTGTGTAATCCGAGCTGGACGTAATTGCTTCCCATAGTGCACTGGGTGTGGTCGGGGGGGGGGTGACATCATCTGGAGTGGTCAGATGTAAAACTGTTCCACGTCCTCCATCTTGGTCTTCTAGTTACAATTAAAATCTTCAGCAGCTCAGAGCAGCAGCACACACTCACACACACACAGACACACACACACACAGACACACACACACACACAGACAGACACACACAGACACACACACACACACACACACACAGACACACACACACATACACACTCACACACACACACATACAGACAGACACACACACACAGACACAGACACACACACACACAGACACACAGACACACACACACACAGACAGACACACACAGACACACACACACACACACACACACACACACACACACACACACACAGACACACATACACACACACATACACACACACACACACACACACACACACACACACACAG
>JABXJD010000310.1:160000-165000 GCA_013375575.1 Percina caprodes | reverse complement strand
ATGTTAGTTAAGTTCAGCTGGGAGAGGAAACCTCGGCGTTGTATTGTCAGTAACATGTTTCCTGTTGTCCTCTGCTGCCGTCGTCGTTATGGCGACCAGCCCTCGCTGATGTGTGGACGTCTAACGAGCGTCACCCTGAGCCCCCCTGCAGATAGCGGTCTCTGGTCCTGGATCAGCGCGTCTCATCCCTCTCTCTTTCTCTTTTTATCTGCAGATTCTTCCTCAAGTTCTTCCTCAAGTGCAATCAGAACTGTTTGAAAAATGCAGGAAACCCCCGAGACATGAGGAGGTTCCAGGTAATAGACACCCCCGGGACCCCCCGGGACCCCCCGGTACCCCCCAGACACCTGTCCAAGCAGACCACTAATCCATGAGTTGTTCTTCAGTGACCCTGACATGTGTTTTCTGTGTGTGCGTGTGTGTGTGCATGCGAGTGTATGTGTGTGTCTGTGTGTGCGTGTGTGTGTTTTCTGTGTGTGTGTGTGTGTGTGCGTGCGCGTGCGTGTGTGTGTGTGTGTGTGTGTGTGTGTGTGTGTGCAGGTGGTCGTCTCCACTACGGTCAACGTGGACGGTCACGTGCTCGCTGTGTCAGACAACATGTTCGTCCACAACAACTCCAAACATGGCCGCGCCCGCCGCCTGGACCCCTCTGAAGGTGAGAAACTCTCAGGGTGGGAAGAGAGGACGCCGGGGGGGGGTCTTTCTACATCTCCAACTCTGTTTTTATGAGTAGAAAGCCAGACAGAAACACAGAGGGAAGGGGGAAGGGTTACATGTTCTTTTTATTCCACAACATAACTCAATTTTTTACATTTCGGACAAATACTAAAGGTCGTAAAAGTCCAAAGCCGTGAAGGTTTCTGGGACGGCAGGTCTGCAGGAGCCCCCCCGTTGGACCCCTGCTGGACGTCCCGCACCGCACTTACAATAAGGCGACAACAAGCTCGAAATAAAGCGACAACAAGGTCGAAATAAGGCGACAACAAGGTCAAAATAAGGCGACAACAAGGTCAAAATAAGGCGACAACAAGGTCGAAATAAGGTCTAAAAAAAAGCGACAAAATGGCCTCAAAAAACTGTAAAAAAGGCAACAATAAGGTCTAATAAAGATCAAAAAAGAGGGGACAAAAAGGTCTAAAAAACGTCTAAAAAAAAAAAGGTCTTAAAAAGGCGGCAAAGCATTTAAAAAGCGCTGTCCTTCTGTGTTGTAAAGTCGGAGGCGGTCCCCGGAGAGACGGGTGGCGTCCCCGTTGGGACGCGCCGGCGGAGAACAAGCGCTCCCTTCTTTCCAGTCCGCAGCGAGCAAATAAAAAATATAACACTGACGTATAAACTGATGAAAGTGGAGCCGGGAACATTTCCTCTAACACCGTATAATAATATATCTATATATGTATATATATATATATATATATATATATATATATATATATATATATATATATATACATATATATATATATATATATATATATATACATATATATATATATATTGAAATCTTTCATGTCTTTCAGGAGTTTGTAAAATCTTATTTAACAAGAAAGTTGACTGAGAAAACATTCTTATTCACAACAACAACGAAGAGGAGAGAACAGTCATGGTTCAAATCTTTTTGAAAGATTAGTTTTAAAAGGTGACAAAAAGGTGACAAAAAGGCGAAAAAAAAGGTCTAAAAAAGGCAACAAAAAGGCAACAAAAAGGTCTAAAAAAGGTGACAAAAAGGCGACAAAAAGACGACAAAAAGGTCGTAAAAAGGTCTAAAAAAGGTGACAAAAAGGCGACAAAAAGACGACAAAAAGGTCGTAAAAAGGTCTAAAAAAGGCGACAAAAAGGTCTAAAAAAGGTCTAAAAAAGGCGACAAAAAGGTCTAAAAAAGGTCTAAAAAAGGCAACAAAAAGGCAACAAAAAGGTCTAAAAAAGGTGACAAAAAGGCGACAAAAAGACGACAAAAAGGTCGTAAAAAGGTCTAAAAAAGGCGACAAAAAGGTCTAAAAAAGGCGACAAAAAGGTCTAAAAAAGGCAACAAAAAAGCAACAAAAAAGCAACAAAAAGCGTGTAAAGGAACCAAAGGAAGTTTTTTTGCAGTTTACCCTCAACTCCCTTTAAAGTGTAACGGGGAACAACTGTTTGTCCCTGATCTGGACCCCATGTCCCCCTGACTCCGAGTCTGAGGGACCGATGGGGACTACTGTCTCTGACGGGGTCCAGTACTAAGACAGATCGCTGCAGTCGGCAGCAAAGAAACCAGCTGCGATGGAAGTTAAAGGGACAAATGTCCAGCTTGGTTGCCGCTGACACTCAATCTGTCTGACAACATTATGGGATGGATTCATAAGCAGGTCGACCTTTCTGTTACAGAGTAAGATCCTTTTTTAAATATAAAAACATCTGCAACAAACCCACCGGACTCCCTGTAAATACGTTAACGACGTGAAACACTTCATTCAAAGTCGACAGAAACAAAATCAAACTATTAAAAACATTTCATTGCTCAGCTGTTGGGTTTGTTTTTTTAGGTTAACCTTTTTCCTCCAATCAGACGTCCTCTCTGTCCTTTCTTCTGCCCTCGACCTGTTTTTAAAGTTTGAGTCTTTTCCCGGAGAGATTGTGTAACTAGTGCGCTTGTTTTAATCTACTTGGAACACCAGCCGGGTGGGGCTTACGGTCAGGGCCTCCAATAACATCTCAGAGACAAACTGCACTTCTGTCTCAACTTCCACACAATTGATGTAGTCTTAGCCGACCGAGCCCTTCCCACCCCTCTGGGACGTGCAGCAGAGTAAAACAAACTCTTAAAACAAGTTGGAAACTCTGCTGTGTGCTCCCTTTTTTTCTTATTTTATTTTTTAATATTTTTTGGGGCATTTTAGGCTAAAAAAAGGTGACAACAAGGTCTAGAAACCTTTAAAAGGTGACAATAAGGTCTAGAAATCTTTAAAAGGTGACAACAAGGTCTAGAAACCTTTAAAAGGTGACAATAAGGTGACAATAAGGTCTAAAAAAAGGCGACAAAAGGTCTAAAAACATTTAAAAGGCAACATAAAGGCAACAAAAAGGCGACAAAAGGTCTAAAAACATTTAAAAGGCGACAAAAAGGCGACAAAAAGGCGACAAAAAGGTCTAAAAACATTTAAAAGGTCTATAAAAGGCGCCAAAGCCTGTAAAAAGCGCTGACCTTCTGCAGTTCCCCTCGACTTATTTTAAAGTGGGAGGGGGGTCCAGGAGAGACGGGTAGCCGACCTCGTTGGGACAGCTGCCGGCGTCTGAAGGCATCAGATAAAACTTTCAGCCGCTGAAAAACTTCTTCTGTCTTCTGGAAACTCTGCGTTTCTGTCCTGAGAGCTAAACCCCCCCCACCCCCCGTTCTGGGACACGCGGAGTGAAACTAACCCTAACACAGTTTGCCCCCAGTCAGACTTGCCGTGTCCCCCCCGCGTCCCCCCAGTTTCCCTCCCAAACGATAACTTTGAGTTCCCCTCCACTTGTTTTTAAAGTTTTGAGGCTGTTCCAGGAGCAGATGATGTCATTGTCTCGTTTGGTTTAACCTACTTGCAGCACCAGGCGGGAGGGTGGTGGGGGTGAATCACACCGGGGCATAAAGCTGTTGATCAAAGAGAAAGCCGAGTAAGCTGACCTCCCGTGATTCCCCCACGTCCAGAGGGATAAAACAAACGCTATTTGACACGGCTGTGTCATTCACGGAGCTGAGAGAGTCCTCGTCTCTCACCTGAGACACGAATCAAACATTCATGGGAAGAACGCCCGCCGCAGGGCGGCGGGCGGACTGTACGGTGTCCTGCAGGGGCCAAAAGGGGGGGGGGCCCGTTGTTTACCAGACGGCGCCGTATCTCAGCCCACGGATGGAAAGCTCGGGGCCTTTCATCTCACCCAGGCTGGGATGTTTTCACAGGCGATAAGAAAGCCCCGACATCTGCTGCCGCCTTTGTCACCACCCAGCCCCCCCAAACTTTGCTCCCCCTGCTCTTTTCTATTGTGCTCCTCTGTTCATTTCCACCCACGCGCCCGCTCCTCCGACCCGCCGGACTGTTTGTTTACCTCTGCGACCAAAGGGGGGAGAAATAATTAATAAGGAGATGACAATGATGGAGTCCTCGGAGGGTGGAGGGGGAGCCTCGACCCTCGGCCGCTGCCGTGGCGTTCAGCGCTTTCTTTTCTTTCATCTGGAAAGTCGGAGCCACTTTCAGAAAAGTTGATGCCGCAAGCAGAGAGGACAACGAGGATGCCGAGCCCCTCGGCCTTGATAAGCGTCTTTTAACTTCAGCTCAACATCGGGACGTGACTGAAGACATAACTACACTCGCTTTATTGATCTTTCGGGATGACTCCTGCAAGGAAATTGAATTTACAGCGGCAGATTTCAGCTTACAAAACACTTGACTGGAAAATAAAGAGGTCTAAAAAATTCAGGATAGAAAAAAACAGTCTAAAAATAACAATAACAATACACTTTTAGCTATAAAAAAGACCTTTAGCAATAAGAATAAAGCAACAAAAACATCCAAAAAAAGTGTTTTCTTTGAACGCACCGCTCACATCTCATCACATAGTGAACACAAGGAAACACTGAGACCGGTAACGGTGATGTCTTTGAACGCACCGCTCACATCTCATCACATAGTGAACACAAGGAAACACTGAGACCTGTAACGGTGATGTCTTTGAACGCACCGCTCATCTCATCACATAGTGAACACAAGGAAACACTGAGACCGTAACGGTGATGTCTTTGAACGCACCGCTCACATCTCATCACATAGTGAACACAAGGAAACACTGAGACCTGTAACGGTGATGTCTTTGAACGCACCGCTTACATCTCATCACATAGTGAACACAAGGAAACACTGAGACCTGTAACGGTGATGTCTTTGAACGCACCGCTCACATCTCATCACATAGTGAACACAAGGAAACACTGAGACCGGTAACGGTGATGTCTTTGAACGCACCGCTCACATCTCATCACATAGTGAACA
>JABXJD010000310.1:145000-155000 GCA_013375575.1 Percina caprodes | reverse complement strand
GCGCATGGGGGCGCATGGGGGTGCATGAGGGGGGGGGTTATGGGAGGATGCATGGGATATGACCCCCCCCACAAAACCCCCTTATTCAGAAAAACATGTTTATATCCTGCCAACCATTTCAGCCTTGAAATCAGCTTAGTCTCTCCGTCTCTCTTCTTCCTCTCCATCTCTCACTCTCTCTTCTTCCTCTCCATCTCCATCTCTTTTTCCTTCTCTTCTTCCTCTCCATCTCCATCTCTCTTTCCTTCTCTTCTTCCTCTCCATCTCCATCTCTCTTTCCTTCTCTTCTTCCTCTCCATCTCTCACTCTCTCTTCTTCCTCTCCATCTCCATCTCTCTTTCCTTCTCTTCTTCCTCTCCATCTCTCCGTCTCTCTTCTTCCTCTCCTTCATCTCTTTTTCCTTCTCTTCTTCCTCTCCATCTCTCACTCTCTCTTCTTCCTCTCCATCTCCATCTCTCTTTCCTTCTCTTCTTCCTCTCCATCTCTCCGTCTCTCTTCTTCCTCTCCATCTCCATCTCTCTTTCCTTCTCTTCGTTCTCTCCTTCTCTCTGTCTCTCTTCTTCCTTCTCTTCTTCCTCTCCATCTCTCTGTCTCTCTTCCTTCTCTTTGTTCTCTCCTTCTCTGTCTCTCTTCTTCCTTCTCTCCTTCCTCTCCATCTCTCCGTCTCTCTTTCCTTCTCTCCTTCCTCTCCATCTCTCCATCTCTCTTTCCTTCTCTTCTTCCTCTCCATCTCTCCGTCTCTCTTTTCCTTCTCTTCTTCCTCTCCTTCCTCTCCATCTCTCTGTCTCTCTTCTCTTCTTCCTCCTCCGTTTTTCTTCCTTCTCATCTTTCTCTCCATATCTCCGTTTTTCTTCCTTCTCTTCTTCCTCTCTGTCTCTCCATCTCTTTTCCTCTTCTTCCTCTCATCTCTTCTTCTTCTTATTCTCTGTCTATCTTCTTCATTTCGTCTCTCCATCTCTTTTCCTCTTCCTCTCATCTCTTCTTCTTCTTATTCTCTTTTCCTCTTCTTCCTTTTGTCTCTTTTCCTTCTCTTCTCCCTCTCTGTTTGTTTTTGCATTTTTTTTCAACACTTTTCTCGCTTTTTTTTAAAGGTTTTGGTTTTTATTTGCATTTTTTTTGTGTTTTTTTTACATTGTTGTCACTTTTTCCACCTTTTTTGTGTCTTTCTCCGTCACGTCGCGTGTCGTTTCTGGAGGAAATGACATCAGCGCCCCGCTCGCCTGTTTGTTGTTTAAAAGCTCGGCTCGTTACACATTCATGAACACAGCGCTGTTGGCACGGTAACGAGCGCTCTGCAAGGCTTCTGAAACATGAATAAATCAGACGAACTGGCACAACATGGCCGCTGTCTGGCAGCACGAGTTGGAGACGTTGTGGTGCGGCCACCTGTCGCGGTGCCGCCACGCGATGCCTTCAGGGACACGCGGGGCTGCCACGCGATGCCTTCAGGGACACGCGGGGCTGCCACGCGATGCCTTCAGGGACGCGCGGTGCCGCCGCGCGATGCCTTCAGGGACGCGTGGCTTTGTTGTTTCCTGTCAATCAGACTGGAGTCAGATGTTCACATTTCTCTTCGCTCGATTTGTGGAAGTATGGGAAGAAAAGGAAGTACGTAGGGAAGAAGGGAAGAGGAGGGAGGAGGGAGGAAAGAAAGGAGTCAAGGATAGAAAGGAAAGGAGGAAGAAGTAAATGAAGAATATGTAAGGAAAAGGGAAGGGAAAAGGGAAGGAAGGAAAGAAGAGTAGGGAAAGAAAGAAGAAGGTAGGGGAGGAAAGAGGAGGAAGAAAGCAATGAAGAGGAGGAAAGGAAAATAGAAGGTAGGGAAGGAAAGAAGAGGAGAGAAGGAAAGAAGAAGGTAGGGAAGGAAAGAAGAGGAGGGAAAGAAGGTAGGGAAGGAAAGAAGAAGGTAGGGAAGGAAAGAAGAGGAGGAAAGGAAAGAAGAAGGTAGGGAGGGAAAGAAGAGTAGTTTTTGTCGCCTTTGTCTGCGTTTCTGATGCTTTTTGTCATTTTTTGGGGTAGAAGGTCCTGGATGTTTTTGGTGTATGGGAGGTCCTGGATGTTTTTGGTGTAGGAGGTCCTGGATGTTTTTGGTGTAGAAGGTCCTGGATGTTTTTGGTGTAGGAGGTCCTGGATGTTTTTGGTGTAGAAGGTCCTGGATGTTTTTGGTGTAGAAGGTCCTGGATATTTCCGACGTAGAATGTCCTGGATGTTTCCGACGTAGAAGGTCCTGGATGTTTCCGACGTAGAAGGTCCTGGATGTTTCCGACGTAGAAGGTCCTGGATGTTTCCGACGAGAAGGTCCTGGTTGTTTCCGGGTAGACGGTCCTGGTTGTTTCCGGCGTAGAAGGTCCTGGTTGTTTCCGGCGTAGAAGGTCCTGGATGTTTCTGGCGTAGAAGGTCCTGGTTGTTTCCGGCGTAGAAGGTCCTGGATGTTTCCGGCGTAGAAGGTCCTGGTTGTTTCCGGCGTAGAAGGTCCTGGTTGTGTCCGACGTAGAAGGTCCTGGATGTTTCCGGCGTAGAAGGTCCTGGTTGTTTCCGGTGTAGAAGGTCCTGGATGTTTCCGGCGTAGAAGGTCCTGGTTGTTTCCGGCGTAGAAGGTCCTGGATGTTTCCGGCGTAGAAGGTCCTGGATGTTTCCGGCTTAGAAGGTCCTGGTTGTTTCCGGCGTAGAAGGTCCTGGATGTTTCCGGCGTAGAAGGTGCTGGTTGTTTCCGGCGTAGAAGGTCCTGGATGTTTCCGGCGTAGAAGGTCCTGGTTGTTTCCGGCGTAGAAGGTGATGGTTGTTTCCGGCGTAGAAGGTCCTGGATGTTTCCGGCGTGTCTTTGTGGCCGAGGAGCAGCTGAAGGTGAAGTGAAGAGCTGTAAGAACCGAGAGTTTTCCCAGAATCCCTTGCTCTCTTCACCTCCATGGCTTAAAGCAGCTTTAGGTTTTGATCCGCCGGCTTCGCTCTGAGAACTCGGCCAACGGCAGCGCCGCGTCCGCAGAATGACAACGAGGCGCTGGAGGAAGTAATCAGATTACTGCAGTAGAAGTACTAATACCACACTGTAATAGTACTCTGTTACACTTACAGTCCTGCATGGGTTCTCTGTGCAGGGATGTTAATGTGTAAAGTTACTAAAGTAACTAGTAACTAGAGTAACTAGTAACTAAAATAACTAGTAACTAAAGTAACTAGTAACTAAAGTAACTAGTAACTAAAATAACTATTAACTAAAATAACTAGCAACTAGAGTAACTAGTAACTAGAGTAACTATTACTAAAATAACTAGTAAATAAAATAACTAGCAACTAGAGTAACTAGTAACTAAAATAACTAGTAACTAAAATAACTAGTAACTAAAGTAACTAGTAACTAGAGTAACAAGTAACTAGAGTAACTAGTACTAGTAACTAAAGTAACTAGTAACTAAAGTAACTATTAACTAGAGTAACTAGTGACTAAAATAACTAGTAACTAAAATAACTAGTAACTAAAGTAACTTGTAACTAAAGTAACTAGTAACTAAAGTAACTTGTAACTAAAGTAACTATTAACTAAAATAAATAGTAACTAAAGTAACTAGTAACTAAAGTAACTACTAACTAGTAACTAAAATAACTAGTAACTAAAGTAACTAGTAACTAGAGTAACTAGTAACTAACATAACTAGTAACTAAAGTAACTAGAGTAACTAGTAACTAAAATAACTAGTACCTAGAGTAACTAGTAACTAGAGTAACTAGTAACTAGAGTAACTAGTACTAGTAACTAAAGTAACTAGTAACTAAAGTAACTAGTAACTAAAATAACTAGTAACTAAAGTAACTTGTAACTAAAGTAACTATTAACTAAAATAAATAGTAACTAACGTAACTAGTAACTAAAATAACTATTAACTAAAATAACTAGCAACTAGAGTAACTAGTAACTAGAGTAACTATTACTAAAATAACTAGTAAATAAAATAACTAGCAACTAGAGTAACTAGTAACTAAAATAACTAGTAACTAAAATAACTAGTAACTAAAGTAACTAGTAACTAGAGTAACAAGTAACTAGAGTAACTAGTACTAGTAACTAAAGTAACTAGTAACTAAAGTAACTATTAACTAGAGTAACTAGTGACTAAAATAACTAGTAACTAAAATAACTAGTAACTAAAGTAACTTGTAACTAAAGTAACTAGTAACTAAAGTAACTTGTAACTAAAGTAACTATTAACTAAAATAAATAATAACTAAAGTAACTAGTAACTAAAGTAACTACTAACTAGTAACTAAAATAACTAGTAACTAAAGTAACTAGTAACTAGAGTAACTAGTAACTAACATAACTAGTAACTAAAGTAACTAGAGTAACTAGTAACTAAAATAACTAGTACCTAGAGTAACTAGTAACTAGAGTAACTAGTAACTAGAGTAACTAGTAACTAGAGTAACTAGTACTAGTAACTAAAGTAACTAGTAACTAAAGTAACTAGTAACTAAAGTAACTAGTAACTAAAATAACTAGTAACTAAAGTAACTTGTAACTAAAGTAACTATTAACTAAAATAAATAGTAACTAACGTAACTAGTAACTAAAGTAACTATTAACTAAAATAAATAGTAACTAAAGTAACTAGTAACTAAAGTAACTACTAACTAGTAACTATAGTAACTAAAATAACTAGTAACTAAAGTAACTAGTAACTAGAGTAACTAGTAACTAAAATAACTAGTAACTAAAGTAACTAGTAACTAGAGTAACTAGTAACTAAAATAACTAGTAACTAAAGTAACTAGTAACTAGAGTAAAAATGTCTCTGTTTTGTTATTGCTGCAAAATGGGACCAACACACACACACACACATATATATATATATATATATATATATATATATATATATATATATATATATATATATATATATATATATGTTGACTGTGTATTAATACAGTATTACCACTGAAAATATTGCGATACTATGCTGTATCGATCCCCCTCCCAGTCTTTTTGTATTTTCTAGTTCTTGTAGCTGTGCAGGTTGCATCAGCAGAGCATCTGGTGCTGCCGGGTCCACACCGCTGGCCGGCCTCAGAGCTTGTAATGCACGGATCAATGGGGGCTTTGTGTGTGTGTGTGTGGGGGTGGTGATGTCGTGGGATCGATGGGTGCTGAGTTATTGCAGCTCTTGGCCAGTGATTTTTAGAGAGCTGTGTTTTCCCAGGAAAGTCAATACCTCCAAGCTCCGCTCATTCATTTCAACCCCCCTCCCTGCAGATAGGGGTGTGGGTGGGTGGGGGTGGGGGTGTGGGTGGGGGTGGGGGTCAGGTTCAGGTGAAAAAAGGAAGCTGGACTTTAAGGAGAATTCTTTAGAAAAACAGATACCGTCCTGGCTGGAGAACACCAGCACCTTCCTGGTAAAGGTCCCATGAAATGCTGCATTTATATAGTAGTGGTCCCCTAATACTGTATCTGAAGTCTCTTTATATAGACCTTAGTGGTCCCCTAATACTGTATCTGAAGTCTCTTTATATAGACCTTAGTGGTCCCCTAATACTGTATCTGAAGTCTCTTTATATAGACCTTAGTGGTCCCCTAATACTGTATCTGAAGTCTCTTTATATAGACCTTAGTGGTCCCCTAATACTGTATCTGAAGTCTCTTTATATAGACCTTAGTGGTCCCTAATACTGTATCTGAAGTCTCTTTATATAGACCTTAGTGGTCCCTAATACTGTATCTGAAGTCTCTTTATATAGACCTTAGTGGTCCCCTAATACTGTATCTGAAGTCTCTTTATATAGACCTTAGTGGTCCCTAATACTGTATCTGAAGTCTCTTTATATAGACCTTAGTGGTCCCTAATACTGTATCTGAAGTCTCTTTACATAGACCTTAGTGGTCCCTAATACTGTATCTGAAGTCTCTTTATATAGACCTTAGTGGTCCCCTAATACTGTATCTGAAGTCTCTTTTATATAGACCTTAGTGGTCCCCTAATACTGTATCTGAAGTCTCTTTATATAGACCTTAGTGGTCCCTAATACTGTATCTGAAGTCTCTTTACATAGACCTTAGTGGTCCCTAATACTGTATCTGAAGTCTCTTTTATATAGACCTTAGTGGTCCCTAATACTGTATCTGAAGTCTCTTTATATAGACCTTAGTGGTCCCCTAATACTGTATCTGAAGTCTCTTTATATAGACCTTAGTGGTCCCTAATACTGTATCTGAAGTCTCTTTATATAGACCTTAGTTGTCCTCTAATACTGTATCTGAAGTCTCTTTACATAGACCTTAGTGGTCCCTAATACTGTATCTGAAGTCTCTTTACATAGACCTTAGTGGTCCCTAATACTGTATCTGAAGTCTCTTTATATAGACCTTAGTGGTCCCTAATACTGTATCTGAAGTCTCTTTACATAGACCTTAGTGGTCCCTAATACTGTATCTGAAGTCTCTTTATATAGACCTTAGTGGTCCCTAATACTGTATCTGAAGTCTCTTTATATAGACCTTAGTGGTCCCTAATACTGTATCTGAAGTCTCTTTATATAGACCTTAGTGGTCCCTAATACTGTATCTGAAGTCTCTTTATATAGACCTTAGTGGTCCCTAATACTGTATCTGAAGTCTCTTTATATAGACCTTAGTGGTCCCTAATACTGTATCTGAAGTCTCTTTATATAGACCTTAGTGGTCCCTAATACTGTATCTGAAGTCTCTTTATATAGACCTTAGTGGTCCCTAATACTGTATCTGAAGTCTCTTTATATAGACCTTAGTGGTCCCCTAATACTGTATCTGAAGTCTCTTTATATAGACCTTAGTGGTCCCTAATACTGTATCTGAAGTCTCTTTATATAGACCTTAGTGGTCCCCTAATACTGTATCTGAAGTCTCTTTATATAGACCTTAGTGGTCCCTAATACTGTATCTGAAGTCTCTTTATATAGACCTTAGTGGTCCCTAATACTGTATCTGAAGTCTCTTTATATAGACCTTAGTGGTCCCCTAATACTGTATCTGAAGTCTCTTTATATAGACCTTAGTGGTCCCTAATACTGTATCTGAAGTCTCTTTATATAGACCTTAGTGGTCCCTAATACTGTATCTGAAGTCTCTTTACATAGACCTTAGTGGTCCCTAATACTGTATCTGAAGTCTCTTTATATAGACCTTAGTGGTCCCCTAATACTGTATCTGAAGTCTCTTTATATAGACCTTAGTGGTCCCCTAATACTGTATCTGAAGTCTCTTTATATAGACCTTAGTGGTCCCTAATACTGTATCTGAAGTCTCTTTATATAGACCTTAGTGGTCCCTAATACTGTATCTGAAGTCTCTTTTATATAGACCTTAGTGGTCCCTAATACTGTATCTGAAGTCTCTTTTATATAGACCTTAGTGGTCCCCTAATACTGTATCTGAAGTCTCTTTATATAGACCTTAGTGGTCCCTAATACTGTATCTGAAGTCTCTTTATATAGACCTTAGTTGTCCTCTAATACTGTATCTGAAGTCTCTTTATATAGACCTTAGTGGTCCCTAATACTGTATCTGAAGTCTCTTTACATAGACCTTAGTGGTCCCTAATACTGTATCTGAAGTCTCTTTATATAGACCTTAGTGGTCCCTAATACTGTATCTGAAGTCTCTTTACATAGACCTTAGTGGTCCCTAATACTGTATCTGAAGTCTCTTTATATAGACCTTAGTGGTCCCTAATACTGTATCTGAAGTCTCTTTTATATAGACCTTAGTGGTCCCTAATACTGTATCTGAAGTCTCTTTATATAGACCTTAGTGGTCCCTAATACTGTATCTGAAGTCTCTTTATATAGACCTTAGTGGTCCCTAATACTGTATCTGAAGTCTCTTTATATAGACCTTAGTGGTCCCTAATACTGTATCTGAAGTCTCTTTATATAGACCTTAGTGGTCCCTAATACTGTATCTGAAGTCTCTTTATATAGACCTTAGTGGTCCCTAATACTGTATCTGAAGTCTCTTTATATAGACCTTAGTGGTCCCCTAATACTGTATCTGAAGTCTCTTTATATAGACCTTAGTGGTCCCTAATACTGTATCTGAAGTCTCTTTATATAGACCTTAGTGGTCCCTAATACTGTATCTGAAGTCTCTTTTATATAGACCTTAGTGGTCCCTAATACTGTATCTGAAGTCTCTTTTATATAGACCTTAGTGGTCCCTAATACTGTATCTGAAGTCTCTTTATATAGACCTTAGTGGTCCCTAATACTGTATCTGAAGTCTCTTTATATAGACCTTAGTGGTCCCTAATACTGTATCTGAAGTCTCTTTATATAGACCTTAGTGGTCCCTAATACTGTATCTAGTCTCTTTATATAGACCTTAGTGGTCCCTAATACTGTATCTGAAGTCTCTTTATATAGACCTTAGTGGTCCCTAATACTGCATCTGAAGTCTCTTTATATAGACCTTAGTGGTCCCTAATACTGTATCTGAAGTCTCTTTATATAGACCTTAGTGGTCCCTAATACTGTATCTGAAGTCTCTTTACATAGACCTTAGTGGTCCCTAATACTGTATCTGAAGTCTCTTTTATATAGACCTTAGTGGTCCCTAATACTGTATCTGAAGTCTCTTTATATAGACCTTAGTGGTCCCTAATACTGTATCTGAAGTCTCTTTATATAGACCTTAGTTGTCCTCTAATACTGTATCTGAAGTCTCTTTACATAGACCTTAGTGGTCCCTAATACTGTATCTGAAGTCTCTTTATATAGACCTTAGTGGTCCCTAATACTGTATCTGAAGTCTCTTTATATAGACCTTAGTGGTCCCTAATACTGTATCTGAAGTCTCTTTATATAGACCTTAGTGGTCCCTAATACTGTATCTGAAGTCTCTTTATATAGACCTTAGTGGTCCCTAATACTGTATCTGAAGTCTCTTTATATAGACCTTAGTGGTCCCTAATACTGTATCTGAAGTCTCTTTATATAGACCTTAGTGGTCCCCTAATACTGTATCTGAAGTCTCTTTATATAGACCTTAGTGGTCCCTAATACTGTATCTGAAGTCTCTTTATATAGACCTTAGTGGTCCCCTAATACTGTATCTGAAGTCTCTTTTATATAGACCTTAGTGGTCCCTAATACTGTATCTGAAGTCTCTTTATATAGACCTTAGTGGTCCCTAATACTGTATCTGAAGTCTCTTTATATAGACCTTAGTGGTCCCCTAATACTGTATCTGAAGTCTCTTTATATAGACCTTAGTGGTCCCTAATACTGTATCTGAAGTCTCTTTATATAGACCTTAGTGGTCCCTAATACTGTATCTGAAGTCTCTTTACATAGACCTTAGTGGTCCCTAATACTGTATCTGAAGTCTCTTTATATAGACCTTAGTGGTCCCCTAATACTGTATCTGAAGTCTCTTTTATATAGACCTTAGTGGTCCCCTAATACTGTATCTGAAGTCTCTTTATATAGACCTTAGTGGTCCCTAATACTGTATCTGAAGTCTCTTTACATAGACCTTAGTGGTCCCTAATACTGTATCTGAAGTCTCTTTTATATAGACCTTAGTGGTCCCTAATACTGTATCTGAAGTCTCTTTTATATAGACCTTAGTGGTCCCCTAATACTGTATCTGAAGTCTCTTTATATAGACCTTAGTGGTCCCTAATACTGTATCTGAAGTCTCTTTATATAGACCTTAGTTGTCCTCTAATACTGTATCTGAAGTCTCTTTACATAGACCTTAGTGGTCCCTAATACTGTATCTGAAGTCTCTTTACATAGACCTTAGTGGTCCCTAATACTGTATCTGAAGTCTCTTTATATAGACCTTAGTGGTCCCTAATACTGTATCTGAAGTCTCTTTACATAGACCTTAGTGGTCCCTAATACTGTATCTGAAGTCTCTTTATATAGACCTTAGTGGTCCCTAATACTGTATCTGAAGTCTCTTTTATATAGACCTTAGTGGTCCCTAATACTGTATCTGAAGTCTCTTTATATAGACCTTAGTGGTCCCTAA
>JABXJD010000310.1:125000-127500 GCA_013375575.1 Percina caprodes | reverse complement strand
TACGTAATGATACGTAATGATACGATACGATACGTAATGATACGATACGTAATGATACGATACGTAATGATACGTAATGATACGATACGTTACGATACTTAATGATACGTAATGATACGATACGTAATGATACGTAATGATACGATACGTTACGATTCTTAATGATACGTAATGATACAATACTTAATGATACGATACTTAATGATACGATACGTAATGATACGTAATGATACGATACGTTACGATACGTTAGCAAACGTAGGCCTTTTCCCTCTCTATCCCCTCTCCTTGCGCTCCTCTTCCCTTTTTTCCCTACGATCTGGCTCTTGGACCGTGACATTTAAAGGTATAACAAAACTGATTTATTTTAGCAAACGATAAATCATACAAACGCAAAACAAAGCATGTCATGTGAAAGTCAGTCCAGTCAGTAATGAAGGTGTGAATGAGTGAAGTATAGTGTAGGTGTAGGTGTTGAAGTGTGGAAATAATACAACGAAGAACTCAAAACGGCCGTAGCCACATCCTTGAAGGGGGACGCCTCCGCTGACGGAGACAAGAAGAAGAGACCCCATACTGCACCAGGCTTACACACTGGGGCCCTCAGGTGTTCACGATTAACCTAATGAAGCACAGGAAAGTTACACAGGACAGCCCCACAGGGGTCGTCAGAATCCCCCCCCTCCCTCCCCCCTTAAGATGGGGTCCCCCAAAAGGATCATCAAACATCAAATCATCCAACCCATCAACATCACATTCAACAAAACTATTCCCTTTCTGTTTTCACCAACTCCGTCCCCGCACCCCACCTCGGACACCAGGCACCTGCAAATGAGGCGCATTAAGAGGACAGGAGGGGAGACGGCAACGATGAAAACCAGACAGGGTAACATTTATTCTAATCAACTGGGGCACGTGACAGAGCATCTGCCATGACGTTATCACTGCCTTTAATGTGCCTGATATCTAAACTGTGGGCCTGTAAAAACAAAGTCCACCGCATAAGACCGCAACGAACTGAGAAAGTCAGGTGGTTGGGATCAGTGTAGACCACCACCGGACCACCCCCAGATCTGACATGAACTTCAGATGAGAGCCAACGCTTCTTTCTCTATTGTTGAATAATTCATTTGATAAGAATTAAACTTCCTTGAGAAGTAGCAGACGGGTTGATCTCCTCCCTCGTGCACCGCATCCACCTGACCAGCATCCACCTGACCAGCATCCACCTGACCAGCATCCACCTAACCAGCACCCACCTGACCAGCACCCACCTGACCAGCATCCACCTGACCAGCATCCACCTGACCAGCATCCACCTGACCAGCACCCACCTGACCAGCACCCACCTGACCAGCACCCACCTGGCCAGCATCCACCTGACCAGCACCCACCTGACCAGCATCCACTTGACCAGCATCCACCTGGAGCGCAATACGTTACCATACGATAATATATGTTACGTTACGATACATACGATACGTATATGATACGGTACGTTACAATACAATATGTTACGATACGTTGCGATACAACACTTTACGATACATTACGATACATAAGGCTTGATGCCTGGCGAGGTGTCCGTTGTCAGGTATTAATGGACGACGGCGAGGCGTGAAGCGTCCACCGATGTCCTTTAATACCCGACACCGGACACCTCGAAGGGCATTAACCCGCTTATACCGTGGTCACTTGCCAAATAACACGTTTAACGTATATTTTACGTTGTTTTACAATCGAAATCTAAAGTTTTCCAAACAATAATTCTCCTGGTTTCCCTAGTTACGCCTGACGCTCTGGCTAATACCTGGAACAATCATTCCCATCCCATAATATTAGTATGCAATGCAAACGTTGTACACACTGCCAGGAAATAGGAAGGGCCTTATATACGACTTGCCTCCCTTAGCAACGGGGATATTTATAGTCCGCTTAGATACGAGCCAGAAAGCTAACGCTATGCTAGCAAGATCAACAACATTGTGTGTTGAGCCGAATAAGAAGTTACCTTTTAATGGCAAGTGGAATTATTAACTATTGACTAGAAATCGCTAGCATCAGCTAATGCTAGCTAACGCTAGCTAACGCTATGCTAGCAAGACCCAAAGTCAACGACATTGTGTGTTGAGCCTGTCTCATGGAAACTACTATAGTTTTATTATAGCTATATTATATTATATTATAGTTCATTAGCAGGTGGAATTATTTTGACTAGAAATGGCTAGTATCAGCTAACGCTAGCCACAAGCTAGCTAATGTCAACGTTAGGTAGCCTCCAGCTAACGCTAGCTAGAAGGGTTTGTAGTGACTTTGCCTGGAACTCTACCAAGTCGTGAGTTGTAAATGATAATAAATGTGTCTGGAACGCAGCATATGACACTCTACGATACGACTTTACTGTCAGCCGGAGCTGAAATTCTATTTTCCATCACATAACGAGCCTGAGCCCCCCCTAAAAATGGTCTCTCCCATGGGTCATCCAAACCGGACTTTCACC
>JABXJD010000310.1:115000-117500 GCA_013375575.1 Percina caprodes | reverse complement strand
CATACATACACACACACACACACACACACACACACACGCGCATACACACACACACACACACACACACATGCATGCATACACACACACACTCACACGCACACACGCATGCATACACACACACACACACACTCACACACACACACGCATGCACACACACACACACAGACACACACAGACACACACAGAGGATTGATAAAAAGGAGGGAGGGAGAAGAAGATGAAAGGAAAGAAAATGAAACAAGGAAAGAAAGCTGCCCCCACACACACACACTCACCCCCTCCCATTGGCCCGGCGCTAACACCTTACAGGACTCTATGATGTCATGGGAACATTCAGAACTCTCTAGTAGATGATGTCATCGCTGGAAGAAGTACTCAGACCCTTTACTGCAGTACAAGTACTAATACACACTGTAGAAATACTCTGCTACAAGTTAGAGTACTGATACCACACTGAAACTATACTCTGGTACAGTTAGAGTACTAATACTACACTGTAACTATACTCTGGTACAGTTAGAGTACTAATTCTACACTGTAACTATACTCTGGTACAGTTAGAGTACTAATTCTACACTGTAACTATACTCTGGTACAGTTAGAGTACTAATACTACACTGTAACTATACTCTGGTACAGTTAGAGTACTAATTCTACACTGTAACTATACTCTGGTACAGTTAGAGTACTAATACTACACTGTAACTATACTCTGGTACAGTTAGAGTACTAATACTACACTGTAACTATACTCTGGTACAGTTAGAGTACTAATACTACACTGTAACTATACTCTGGTACAGTTAGAGTACTAATTCTACACTGTAACTGTACTCTGGTACAGTTAGAGTACTAATACTACACTGTAACTATACTCTGGTACAGTTAGAGTACTAATACTACACTGTAACTATACTCTGGTACAGTTAGAGTACTAATACTACACTGTAACTATACTCTGGTACAGTTAGAGTACTAATACTACACTGTAACTATACTCTGGTACAGTTAGAGTACTAATACTACACTGTAACTATACTCTGATACAGTTAGAGTACGAATACTACACAGTATAAATACTCTGTCCTGCAGTGATGATGTTACTGCAGTATAAGTATCATCAGGAGAACGTAGTTGAAGTATTAAAACATGTTAGAGCGAGTAAAAGATTCAATCAGCTGGTTAATGACATCATCATCTCAACTGGACCTTTAGCCGTTATATTGTTGCTATGGTTACTCCACTCCATTCATCTGACAGCTTTAGGTACTAGTTGCTTTAGTTACTATTTACTTTAGTTACTAGTTACTTTTCACATTAAGATTCCTGCTCACAGAAATTAAACACAAGTATTTTATAAAATCTGATGTTTTTTATGCTAATTATTAACTTTACATATTAAAGTATAATAATAAAGTATAATATTAAATATAGATTCTTACAGTGTTTTACTAAAGTAACAGAAATAATAAGAATATTTTATTCTAATATTAATAATATTAACAGTGTGGAGTTAGTACTTGTACTGCAGTAGAGGATCTGAACACTAACCCCCCCCCCCCCCCCATCCTTGTCCGGGCCAGTTCCCAGCAGGCGGCTGATGGCGCTGCCCGGGGTGGGGGGGTGCGGTGGGCGCGGCGGCGATGGGAACCACATGTCGGAGGAAACAGGGAGCGGCTCGGCGCTCAACGCCGGCATTCTTCTTCAGTCCAAATACAAAGAGATGCTGTTTGTGCCGGGGTGTCGGCGCTCCCCGGGGGGGGTGGGTGGGTGGGGGGGGGGGCGTTCCCCGGGGGGGGCGTGGGAAGCACCTCACAACACATCCTGCCACTCAAACGGAAACATGTGGCGGCCGCGGAGGTTTTAAAGTTCAAGTTCTTGCTGCTTAACGGACAGTTTGGTTTCTGGAGGGGGGGGCACGCCGTTGCAGATGGAGTAACAGGGTTCATTCAGCAAAGAGTCCAAGGACACACAGGGAGACCAGAACCAGAACCAGAATCAGGAACTCAGACAGCAGCTCTGTCTCCGTCCACGGCTTTGTCTAAATTAAGTGATATAGAATGAAAATGCTTTATGGAAACAGTGAAATTTGATGGAATATTAAAGGAAATCTGTTCGTCTCATGTGATTTTATCTCGATGATTTTCTTATTTACTGAATAAATAATGAGTTGATTAAGTTTTAGGTCATTTTATGGTTGCAACCCGCCACAAAACGCAGAAGAAGTTGTAGTTCATGTCCCCAGTATTTCCTCTCTGTCTCACACATGGGGAAAGGGGGGGACAAAGACAGATGGACGTGGACGGACGAGGAGACGAGAGACTTTCAGGGTTTAATTGATCAGGAACTCGTGAAGGAAATGGCCGACAAAGGTTAGGACAAGCCGTGGGACGTCCTGGGAGACAATGGAAGACGCTCAGACAGAGAGACATGTCCCAAAAAAGAGTCTCGCATCTGCATCGTCATAGCGACGTGTTCATAGCGTTGTTGTTTTCTTTTT
>JABXJD010000310.1:90000-105000 GCA_013375575.1 Percina caprodes | reverse complement strand
GAGAGAAAAAACTAGAAAAAACTCCCATGTAACATGATGACATCATCAAGATAACCTGTCTTTAACTGATGGATGGAGCTGTGTAATCAAACTGTGTGTGTGTGTGTGTGTGTGTGTGTGTGTGTGTGTGTGTGTGTGTTTCTCTCTCAGCAATGGCCGGTCTCATCGTGCCGCCCATGTGATGATCCAGTCCGACCCAACCACCCCCTCGGCCCCACCCATCTGAATCACCACAGCAGCAGCAGCCAGACTGACCCAGAATCCATCACCGAAAGAAAAACCTGGGACTCTCCTTCCATTCGCACACGTCTGTGTCCGCCATGCTTCCTCTGAAGGGGTCAAAGCTCAGCGATGGACTGTGGGGGGGCGGGGGGGGGGGGTCAGGAGTCTGCAGGGCTTCATGTTGTGTGAGTATTTGTTGTTTGACTTGAGAAATGCGGAGACCGAACGGGTCTCAGATCAGTTTCAACCACTGTGAGACAGGAAGGGGGGCGTGTCCACCGGGAGCTTCGGTCCGCCGCAGTGACATCATCACCAAAGCTTACATCTCATTGGATAATGAGCCAATCAGGCTACATGTCGGCCACTACGTTTTCACATCGGTTTTTAGATTTTTTTTGTTCTTATTAATGAAAGTCATTTTATCTGCTTCTATTTTTCTCAATGTTGCATTTTAAGAATAATGACTGAAGACACACACACATGCACGCACGCGCACACACACACACACACACACACACACACACACACACACGCACACACACGCCCCTCGCCCACTCCCCCATTTTACTAACCTGGAAACCCAAATCCAAAGATTAAAGGTCTGGCATCAAGTAATGATAGTCACCTACATCAGATACAGCGATGTGATTGGTGCAGCTGGCCCCGCCTACATCAGATACAGCGATGTGATTGGTGCAGCTGGCCCCGCCTACATCAGATACAGCGATGTGATTGGTGCAGCTCGCCTCTGGCCCCGCCTACATCAGATACAGCGATGTGATTGGTGCAGCTCGCCTCTGGCCCCGCCTACATCAGATACAGCAATGTGATTGGTGCAGCTCGCCTCTGGCCCCACCTATATCAGATACAGCAATGTGATTGGTGTAGCTCGCCTTTGGCCCCGCCTACATCCGTACAGCGATGTGATTGGTGCATAGTTAATGAGCAGCATTACTCGATGCCAGAGTAAATGCTAATTGTGTTCTCTGGGTTTCCAGGGTAGGATTTTATTTCTTTTATTTCTTTTTAATTTCTTTCTTTTATTTCGAAGAAACAAGCTACAAAATGCGTCTTCAGTCTCTTCTCTGATTGGTTCTCGCTGGATCGGAAGCTCTCGCTGGACCCTGAGTCGGACCGAGTCCAGAAACCAGGAGCACTCAAACTCTTAAAATCGTTTTTTAATGTTTATTCTTGAATCTGGTGAAACCTTCCCAGGAAACCCCGAGACGCCATTTTCTCTTTTGTGTACAGCGCGTTCTCACGGCAACGCGTGAAATGGTCACATGACGTAATAATCTCTTCTTATTCGTGTACGGACACGTTAATCTCTTCTTCTTCTTCTTCTTCTAAATGTGTTTCAGTGGGAAGCAGCTTTCACTGCAGAGGTGGTTCAGTGGAGTACTTTTACTTTTTAAATACTTCAGAATAATATCACTTCAGTAAAAGCACTGTTACTAGCAAAAAAATTATCCAAATAATAACTTGAGTAAAAGTAAAAATGTAATGTAATTGGTGAAAAACTACTCAAGTACTGACCAACGTCTGATTTATTATATATATATATATATATATATATATATATATATATATATATATATATATATATATATATATATACCCAGCTCTGCTATGAAGATGCGTCCCATTGCACAAAAAAACGCAAAAAACTGCAAAAAACCACGCCGTGAATCAGCAGATTGAGAGCGTCCGTCTGCGGTCCACCCCGCAGCTTTATCGGCGTCTCGTATTGTAAAAACAAAGCGAAGCATCGGCCGATCGAGGCGAGCCAGCTGATCGAGGCGAGCCAGCCGATCGAGGCGAGCCAGCCGATCGAGGCGAGCCAGCCGATCGAGGCGAGCCAGCCGATCGAGGCGAGCCAGCCCAGCCGGCCCAGCCTCATCATCTCGTTCCCTTGCACTTCAGACGCGTCGGTTCCTACGACTCCCGTATGATAGCGCTGTCTGCGGCCGCGGCGCCGCGTCGAGAGGTCAAGGCTGGCGGCGGTTTTACTCTCACGGGTACCGGGTTCTTCTGGTTATTCTTCTCATTGTGCTTATTTTATATGTATTTATAAAAGTCTGTTTTTCGGGGAGTTCCTTTTGTGATTTAGGCCTGAATGATAGTCTCAAATATATATGTACCTACACACATTTGATGTCTTAATACCTTTTAGATATTGTAAAAAGAGTGAACAAGTGAGAGGAATTAACCTTTTTTGTAAAAACAAAAAAAACGTCTCGACGTGGTCGCCCTGTTTTGAAAGCCGGACGTTAAAAAAATCGCTTTCATCACTTTTTGTATAAAAATGCTTTTTTCCGATACGATATTTAACTTTTTGTAAGCAGCATCATTTGTGTTTTTCCTGGTTCTTCTCGTCCTTTGTGTATTATTGTGAAATGTATAATCATGGTTATTTCTTAATGCACTGTTTTGGGTTTTAATAAGAGCATCTTAGCAAAAAAGAAAAAAAAGCTGAAAGTTACACACGCTAAAAAAGATGAAGGATACGCGCCGGTCTCTTCTGCCGCTCGGAAGCATTAATCCTTAAAATTAACGTCACGTGTAGTTTTTATATCTCAGAAGCTTATAACGTCATAATATTCCTCCACTCTTGCTTTTGGACCGAGCGTCTCTCTCGGTTTCGGTGTTGAAAAGACAATATTTTATCCTTCTTATTAATATGAGCCCCGATCCGAGTCTTTGTGTTTTTATGCTGAGGATGATTTAGTTTTTCCCAAAAAAAGCAGGCAGCAGATTTTAGAAATCACTCCAGAAATCTCCAGGAAAAGGTCCGCGGGTGTCGGGGGGGGGGGCTGATGGTGCTGTTCTCTGGATCAGGTCCTTATGCAACCGGGTTCCTGTCTTTGTAATGCAAGCTGGGCTTCCTCGTTGCCGTGGAAACTGTTGGAAGATCAAAAGAACTACAAGTCGTGTTCGATGTCTTTAACAACGCGTTATGTATTAAAATATTAGAAATATTCCAAATATTCCCTCCGGTATATAAGCCTAAAAACACTCATTATGTAATAAAATATTAGAAATATTCCAAATATTCCCTCCGGTATATAAGCCTAAAAACACTCTCATTATGTAAGAAATGGTATTACATAATGCGTAGTTATTAATAAAGCGTTGTTATTACATAACGCGTTGTTATAACACGTTATTACACAACAACGACAGAGTCTTCTCTTTATCTGACGGTTTCCATCCGGCAGCGATTGTTGTGATTTTTGTGATTATTGAAAAGATTTTTTATAGTTTTTTATTTAATCTCCAGTCAAACTGTGAGAACTTTTATTATTTTTGTCCTCAGGTTCTCCCAAAAAAAAAAGATTTGCATCATCAGCACTGACCTGAAAGTAAAAAATCCACGTTAGCAGTTAGCCTAGCATCCATTAAAGGCCCCCCCCCCCATCACAACACAGTGTGGGACTTTACTACAGAGACGTTGTCTTGTAATTATTACTTCTGCAGCACGTTATTATAACTCAGCATCTCATCATCACATATTATAATAAAAACATGTTCGGATTACAAGAGTTGTGTAGAAAATTACACAAATCACGCATCATAATGACATTAATATGTTGGAATAACACGAAGAAACTTCAGATCTCTCTTATAAAATCTCTTCATTGCGCCATCCGCGGTTCATATTTATAAGAAAACTCATTTCCAGAAAACCTTTGTGCAAATTGGTTTCTCTGAATTAGACGACAACTCTCATAATTACAACATCGTTATCTCTAAATTAAGAAGAAGAACTCACGTCTACCAGATCTTATTTTAGCCCCCGTGTAGTCTTCTCTCCGGGACCTTCTCGTCTCCCTTGGGACATATTTGGGTTTAAAAACAATTCTGAAATACAATTTTCCTTCATAATCTATTAACAAATATCGTCTTAATCTCCATTTCCAGCAGCTGAGATAACATCTATGTTCAGGGAATGAATCAGTCTCTACTAGAACACTATTAAAGATGGAAGTGGGGTTCGTTTTTAGTCATCAGGTTATAATTCATGTTAAAAATCACCATGGAAACAACATAAGTGTCATATCCAGATTAATGTTCTGAGTCAGGAATACATGTTAATCACAGGAAATAAGGTAAGGTGCTGATTTCAGGTAGAAAACATGGAACTTGGACCATTTTTCTTCTTGTATAAATATGAAATGGGTCAATTTGACCCGAATACCGTACGAGGGTTAAGAGAACGGTCTCATTATTTTGAGACTTTTGGAATGAAAACATGCAGAAAAGATGATCCGCGTAGAAGAAGAAGCCTCGAACGTCCCGTTGACTCCTGAATTATAAAATCAGCCGAGCTTCTTGGAGTCGAGGGCGGGAATCTGAAGTTTCCACTTTATGCAAATCCAACAGGACTGAGTCAAACCTCCGGTCTGTGCACGACGGCCGGCGCTACGGCGGCGGCCGGGCGCCACGGCGACGGCTCGGGTTGAACATCTGTTCAGTGTTTTTAGGAGAAGCCATTTTTTCAGCTATACTAATAAAACGAAAAACCGCACTGAGAGTCTCAACATGAACGTCCGTCTCCATGTTTCATACAGCTTGCTATAATAATAAAAATAATAATAATAATAATAATAATAATCATTTGTTCTTTTGGTCACAGTTGTACAAAGTTAGCTTCTCACCGTCAGCAGAGGTTTTAAAAACTGCAAATTATACTTTTTTCGATGTTTTACTTCAATGTGAAAGAGGGCAGAGGTACTGCATCTTTGTGAAATATGAAATATATCATCAAAGTATATCAAAGCACAATGTTTAATTAATGTCTTTAGAATACAAACGGGGGGGCGACCCCCCCCCCAGCTTTTTCTTTTCCTGTCTCTGGCCATGCTGTAAATAGATGCATGTTTTTTTGGTTTTTATTTTCCTGTGATCCAGTGCTTTTTGTACAGAAACAGTCTAATAAAGATTACATTTGGCTTGAACTTCCAGCTTTCTAGCGTCTCGTGTTTCTCAACAAAATAATGTGTCATGTTGACAAAAAGCGATTGAAAGATATAATAAATTCTGTATGCAGGTAAACGTAATGAAACTGTCAGTTGAAGTGTCACTTAACCCATGAATAATGAAAGCATGAAAGTACCAGAAACAGTTGAGATTAGTGTAATAAAAGCATGAAAAAATGTCATAGTCAAGTCATAGTATAGTATATAAAGACCTAGTATAGTATATAAAGTCATAGAATAGTATATAAAGACCTAGTATAGTATATAAAGTCATAGTATAGTATATAAAGACCTAGTATAGTATATAAAGACCTAGTATAGTATATAAAGTCATAGAATAGTATATAAAGACCTAGTATAGTATATAAAGTCATAGAATAGTATATAAAGACCCAGTATAGTATATAAAGACCTAGTATAGTATATAAAGACCTAGTATAGTATATTAAGTCATAAAATAGTATATAAAGACCTAGTATAGTATATAAAGTCATAGAATAGTATATAAAGACCTAGTATAGTATATAAAGTCATAGAATAGTATATAAAGACCTAGTATAGTATATAAAGTCATAAAATAGTATTTAAAGACCTAGTATAGTATATAAAGTCATAAAATAGTATATAAAGACCTAGTATAGTATATAAAGTCATAAAATAGTATATAAAGACCTAGTATAGTATATAAAGTCATAGAATAGTATATAAAGACCTAGTATAGTATATAAAGTCATAGAATAGTATATAAAGACCTAGTATAGTATATAAAGTCATAAAATAGTATTTAAAGACCTAGTATAGTATATAAAGTCATAAAATAGTATATAAAGACCTAGTATAGTATATAAAGTCATAAAATAGTATATAAAGACCTAGTATAGTATATAAAGTCATAAAATAGTATATAAAGACCTAGTATAGTATATAAAGACCTAGTATAGTATATAAAGTCATAAAATAGTATATAAAGACCTAGTATAGTATATAAAGACCTAGTATAGTATATAAAGTCATAAAATAGTATATAAAGACCTAGTATAGTATATAAAGTCATAGAATAGTATATAAAGACCTAGTATAGTATATAAAGTCATAGAATAGTATATAAAAACCTAGTATAGTATATAAAGTCATAGAATAGTATAAAAAGTCATAGAATAGTATATAAAGACCTAGTATAGTATATAAAGACCTAGTATAGTATATAAAGTCATAGAATAGTATATAAAGACCTAGTATAGTATATAAAGACCTAGTATAGTATATAAAGTCATAGAATAGTATATAAAGACCCAGTATAGCATATAAAGACCTAGTATAGTATATTAAGTCATAAAATAGTATATAAAGACCTAGTATAGTATATAAAGTCATAAAATAGTATATAAAGACCTAGTATAGTATATAAAGTCATAAAATAGTATAAAAAGACCTAGTATAGTATATAAAGACCTAGTATAGTATATTAAGTCATAAAATAGTATATAAAGACCTAGTATAGTATATAATGTCATAGAATAGTATATAAAGACCTAGTATAGTATATAAAGTCATAAAATAGTATATGAAGACCTAGTATAGTATATAAAGACCTAGTATAGTATATAAAGTCATAAAATAGTATATAAAGACCTAGTATAGTATATAAAGACCTAGTATAGTATATAAAGACCTAGTATAGTATATAAAGTCATAGAATAGTATATAAAGACCTAGTATAGTATATAAAGTCATAAAATAGTATATAAAGACCTAGTATAGTATTTAAAGTCATAGAATAGTATCTAAAGACCTAGTATAGTATATAAAGTCATAGAATAGTATATAAAGACCTAGTATAGTATATGAAGTCATAGAATAGTATATAAAGTCATAGAATAGTATATAAAGACCTAGTATAGTATATAAAGTCATAGAATAATATATAAAGTCATAGAATAGTATATAAAGACCTAGTATAGTATATAAAGACCTAGTATAGTATATAAAGACCTAGTATAGTATATAAAGTCATAAAATAGTATATAAAGACCTAGTATAGTATATAAAGACCTAGTATAGTATATAAAGTCATAAAATAGTATATAAAGACCTAGTATAGTATATAAAGTCATAAAATAGTATATAAAGACCTAGTATAGTATATAAAGACCTAGTATAGTATATAAAGACCTATTATAGTATATAAAGACCTAGTATAGTATATAAAGTCATAAAATAGTATATAAAGACCTAGTATAGTATATAAAGTCATAGAATAGTATATTAAGACCTAGTATAGTATATAAAGTCATAGAATAGTATATAAAGACCTAGTATAGTATATAAAGTCATAGAATAGTATATAAAGTCATAGAATAGTATATAAAGACCTAGTATAGTATATAAAGTCATAGAATAATATATAAAGTCATAGAATAGTATATAAAGACCTAGTATAGTATATAAAGACCTAGTATAGTATATAAAGACCTAGTATAGTATATAAAGTCATAGAATAGTATATAAAGACCTAGTAAAATATATAAAGTGATAGAATAGTATATAAAGACCTAGTATAGTATATAAAGTCATAGAATAGTATATAAAGACCTAGAATAGTATATAAAGTTGTAGAATAGTATATAAAGACCTAGTATAGTATATAAAGTCATAGTAATTGTGTCAAAAAGTCCTATTGTACAATATGTAGATAAAAATTCATAAAAGTCATGGTTTAGTATGCCGAAAAAAAAAAGTCATAGTATAGTATGTCAAAAAATAAAAGTCATAGTATAGTATGTCAAAAATAAAAAACAGTATTGTATGTCAAAAATAAAAAACAGTATTGTATGTCAAAAAATAAAAGTCATAGTATAGTATGTCAAAAATAAAGTCATAGTATAGTATGTCAAAAATAAAAAACAGTGTTGTATGTCAAAAAATAAAAGTCATAGTATAGTATGTCAAAAAATAAAAGTCATAGTATAGTATGTCAAAAAATAAAAGTCATAGTATAGTATGTCTAAAAATAAAAGTCATAGCATAGTATGTCGAAAAATTTAAAAAGTCATAGTATAGTATGTCAAAAAAAAGTCATAGTATAGTATGTCAAAAAAATAAAAGTCATAGTATAGTATGTCGAAAAATAAAAGTCATAGTATAGTATGTCGAAAAATAAAAGTCATAGTATAGTATTTCGAAAAATTTAAAAAGTCATAGTATAGTATGTCAAAAAATAAAAGTCATAGTATAGTATGTCAAAAAATAAAAGACATAGTATAGTATGTCAAAAAAGTCATAGTATAGTATGTCAAAAAAGTCATAGTATAGTATGTCAAAAATAAAAGTCATAGTATAGTATGTCAAAAAATAAAAGTCATAGTATAGTATGTCAAAAAATAAAAGTCATAGTATAGTATGTCAAAAAAAAGTCAGAGTATAGTATGTTGAAAAATAAAAGTCATAGTATAGTATGTCGAAAAATAAAAGTCATAGTATAGTATGTCAAAAAATAAAAGTCATAGTATAGTATGTCAAAAAAAAGTCAGAGTATAGTATGTCAAAAAATAAAAGTCATAGTATAGTATGTCGAAAAATAAAAGTCATAGTATAGTATGTCAAAAAATAAAAGTCATAGTATAGTATGTCAAAAAATAAAAGTCATAGTATAGTATGTCTAAAAATTTAAAAGTCATAGTATAGTATGTCAAAAATAAAAGTCATAGTATAGTATGTCAAAAATAAAAGTCATAGTATAGTATGTCAAAAAATAAAAGTCATAGTATAGTATGTCAAAAAATAAAAGTAATAGTATAGTATGTCAAAAAATAAAAGTCATAGTATAGTATGTCAAAAAAAAGTCTGAGTATAGTATGTCGAAAAATTTAAAAAGTCATAGTATAGTATGTCAAAAAATAAAAGTCATAGTATAGTATGTCGAAAAATAAAAGTCATAGTATAGTATGTCGAAAAATAAAAGTCATAGTATAGTATGTCAAAAAATAAAAGTCATAGTATAGTATGTCAAAAATAAAAGTCATAGTATAGTATGTCAAAAATAAAAGTCATAGTATAGTATGTCAAAAATTTAAAAGTCATAGTATAGTATGTCAAAAATAAAAGTCATAGTATAGTATGTCAAAAAATAAAAGTCATAGTATAGTATGTCAAAAATAAAAGTCATAGTATAGTATGTCAAAAATAAAAGTCATAGTATAGTATGTCAAAAATAAAAGTCATAGTATAGTATGTCGAAAAATTTAAAACGTCATAGTATAGTATGTCAAAAATAAAAGTCATAGTATAGTATGTCAAAAATAAAAGTCATAGTATAGTATGTCAAAAATAAAAGTCATAGTATAGTATGTCAAAAATAAAAGTCATAGTATAGTATGTCAAAAAATAAAAGTCATAGTATAGTATGTCGAAAAATAAAAGTCATAGTATAGTATTTCAAAAAATAAAAGTCATAGTATAGTATGTCAAAAAATAAAAGTCATAGTATAGTATGTCGAAAAATAAAAGTCATAGTATAGTATGTCAAAAAATAAAAGTCATAGTATAGTATGTCGAAAAATAAAAGTCATAGTATAGTATGTCAAAATAAAAGTCATAGTATAGTATGTCAAAAATAAAAGTCATAGTATAGTATGTCAAAAATAAAAGTCATAGTATAGTATGTCAAAAAAGTCTAGTATAGTATGTCAAAAATTTAAAAGTCATAGTATAGTATGTCAAAAAATAAAAGTCATAGTATAGTATGTCAAAAATAAAAGTCATAGTATAGTATGTCGAAAAATAAAAGTCATAGTATAGTATGTCAAAAATAAAAGTCATAGTATAGTATGTCAAAAATAAAAGTCATAGTATAGTATGTCAAAAAATAAAAGTCATAGTATAGTATGTCGAAAAATAAAAGTCATAGTATAGTATGTCAAAAAATAAAAGTCATAGTATAGTATGTCAAAAAATAAAAGTCATAGTATAGTATGTCAAAAATTTAAAAGTCATAGTATAGTATGTCAAAAATAAAAGTCATAGTATAGTATGTCAAAAATAAAAGTCATAGTATAGTATGTCAAAAAATAAAAGTCATAGTATAGTATGTCAAAAAATAAAAGTCATAGTATAGTATGTTAAAAAAAAGTCAGAGTATAGTATGTCAACAAGAGACGCTGAGAGAAACTGAGAGACGGTGAGAGACACTAAGAGACACTGAGAGACACTGAGAGACGCTGAGAGACACTGAGAGACGCTGAGAGACACTAAGAGACACTGAGAGACGCTGAGAGACACTGAGAGACGCTGAGAGACACTAAGAGACGCTGAGAGACGCTGAGAGACGCTGAGAGACGTTGAGAGACGTTGAGAGACACTGAGAGACATTGAGAGACGTTGAGAGATGCTGAGAGACGCTGAGAGAAACTGAGAGATGGTGAGAGACACTGAGAGACACTAAGAGACACTGAGAGACGCTGAGAGACACTGAGAGAGTTAACGGGACGATTAAAGGACGTCAGCGTCTCGTTGGGTAGAGGAAAGAAAACGAGCCCGTCAGAGTGTGATAAGTGCTTCTAAAGGCTGAAGGTCAGCTGTGGTCTGCATCAACAGGAAGTCTGCTTTCCATCTTGGAAAGACCAGAACAAGGCCGCTATCAGAGTCTGCAGCGGGGGGTTGGGGGTCTGCTGAGGCTCCGTTTCGGGCACAATTAACTTTCCCTCCACCGTCAGCATCAACCTTGATGAGTTGTGAAGTCACTTTTTATGAATACACAGTGGTCGTTAGCGGAGAGCAAGTCCCGGGGCCAAAGAAAGACCCCATCCCCCATCACCCCCCACCCCCACCCCCCATCCCCCCCATCACCCCCCCCCAAGTCTGCAGATTCACAGCCAAGTTACAAGTTAGGGATCAAGACATGTTACCAGTTACCGAGACAGAAAGAAGGGTTTCTAGTTAGGATGCAAGAAAGAAAGGAAACTGTCCTCATGTTGTCCTCATGTTGTCCTCATGTTGTCCTCATGTTGTCCTCATGTTGCCCTCATGTTGTCCTCATGTTGCCCTCATGTTGTCTTCATGTTGTCCTCATGTTGTCTTCATGTTGCCCTCATGTTGTCTTCATGTTGTCTTCATGTTGTCTTTATGTTGTCTTCATGTTGTCTTCATGTTGTCCTCATGTTGTCTTCATGTTGTCTTCATGTTGTCTTCATGTTGTCTTCATGTTGCCCCCATGTTGTCTTCATGTTGCCCCCATGTTGTCTTCATGTTGCCCTCATGTTGTCCTCATGTTGTCCTCATGTTGTCTTCATGTTGTCTTCATGTTGCCCTCATGTTGCCTTCATGTTGTCTTCATGTTGTCTTCGTGTTGTCCTCGTGTTGTCCTCGTGTTGTCCTCATAGTCTGTGTTTATCATCAACATCCATTCCTTTAATTTTAGTCTCAATAATTCCTAATTTCTGCTTTTCTAACTCAAACATTAGGTATAATTTCCTATAAATGAGGTTTATTGACCATAAATTCCAAAAATACCTAAAACTAAAGTTAATAGTGTTGAAAACGTCAAAAAGGTGTCCAAAGCGTCCTATTCAGGGCAGAAGCAGCCATCTTAGAACAGAGATGAAGCCGTTCTGCAGCCAGTTGTGTTGCGTGGTCGTCAGCGGAGAAGACGCCCGAGGCGAGAAAGCTCGTTGAGTCGGCACATCCTCGGCCAGGGCTGCAGCTGCCCGGCCGAGTGGACGCCAACCGAGACACCAAAGAAGAAGAAGAGAGGCGTTGCTGAGTGGAGCTTCAACAGGAGCACACATATATACACACATATACACACATATACACACATATACACACATATACACACACATATACACACATATACACACATATCTACACACATATATACACACACACATATACACACATATACACACATACGCACACATATGAACAAGTATATACACACATATATACACACATATATACACACATATCTACACACATATATACACACATATATACACACACACATATACACACATATACACACATACGCACACATATGAACAAGTATATACACACATATATACACACATATATACACACATATACACACATATCTACACACATATATACACACACATATACACACATATACACACATATCTACACACATATATACACACACATATACACACATATACACACATATACACACATATACACATATATACACATATATATTTACACACGTATATACACATATGTATATATATATATATATATATATATATATATATATATATATATAGATATACTGCATAGTATATCTATATATATATATATATATATATATATATATAGATATACTGCATAGTATATCTATGTATACATATATATATATATATATATATATATCTGCATAGTATATCTATATATATATATATATATATATATATATATATATATATATATATATAGATATAGATATACTACATAGTATATCTATAAATATATATATATATATATAGATATACTGCATAGTATATCTATAAATATATATATATATGTGTGTGTGTACATGTGTGTATATGTGATATATGTGTGTATATATGTGTATATACGTGTGTATATGTGTGTATATATGTCCTATATATACATAAATGTATATATGTATATATATATATATATATATATATATATATATATATATATACTTAATTGCATGCTTTTATTTTTTAAATCTCATATTATTTAAGCCAATGGGAGAACAATGGCTGCTTCTCTGGAACTGGTGAAAAAACAGAGTATAAAGTTCTTATTACATTTAGGGAGTGATTTAGTTTTCTTCTCGTCGGCTCGTCGATGTTTTGGCTTCACGAATACTTGAAATATTTTTTAATCAGCGTGCAGGTGTGTTTGTTTTGGGCGAGGAGTTATGATGTCACTTCACGCTCCCCGTACATCTGCGCTCTTAAAGAATTAGACTGCTTCCTGTCAGGTGATGATGTCATTGGGATACGACTGCAGGCCCAGTTATAGTGTGTGTGTGTGTGTGTGTGTGTGTGTGAGTGTGTGTGAGAATGTGTGTGTATGTGTGTGTGTGTGTGTTTGTGTGTAAGAGTGTGTGTGTGTGTGTGAGAATATGTGTGCGTATGTGTGTGTGTGTGTGTGTGTGAGAATGTGTGTGTGTTTGTGTGTGTGAGAGAGATTGTGTGTGTGTGTGTGTGTGTGTGTGTGTGTGTCTCTGTGTGTGTGTGTGTGTGTGAGAATGTGTGTGTGTGTGAGAATGTGTGTGTGTTTGTGTATGTGAGAGAGATGTGTGTGTGTGTGTGTGTGTGTGTGTGTGAGTGTGTGTGAGAATGTGTGTGTGTGAGAATGTGTGTGTGTTTGTGTGTGTGAGAGAGATGTGTGTGTGTGTGTGTGTGTGTGTGTGTGTGAGAGATGTGTGTGTCTGTGTGTGTGTGTGTGTGTGTGTGTGTGTGTGAGAGATTGTGTGTGTCTGTGTGTGTGTGTGTGTGAGAATGTGTGTGTGTGAGAATGTGTGTGTGTTTGTGTGTGTGAGAGAGATTGTGTGTCTCTGTGTGTGTGTGTGTGTGTGTGTGTGTGTGTGTGTCTCTGTGTGTGTGTGTGTGTGTGGCGATAAAGAAGGGCTGACTGTAAGTCATCCCACACAGGAACCCCCTGCCCCCCCGCCCCCCCCGCCCCCCCGGCCCTCACAATGACACCAGAGTCGGGCCAACTGGGCTCGGAGCTGGAGGAGGTTTTAAATCACTCGTCCAGAGGTTCAAGCTCGCCAGCCGGGTTTCATGGGAGGGATGAGGTTCTGGACCAGGGTTAGAGATCTGATCCGGTTCCATCCAAACCATGTGTTGCTCAACCTCGACTCGGCAACACAGACACAATATTTCATAAAAAAGGTTTTAGCATCGCCTGAAGCCAACTCTGCAGATTACTGGTTCCACTTATTATTTATAATATAATATAATATAATATAATATAATACAATATAATATAATACAATATAATATAATATAATATAATATAATATAATATAATATAATATAAAATAATATAATATAATATAATATAATATAATATAATATAATACAATATAATATAATATAATACAATATAATATAATTTAATATAATATAATATAATATAATATAATATAATATAATATAATATAATATAATATAATACAATATAATATAATATAATACAATATAATATAATTTAATATAATATAATATAATATAATATAATATAATATAATATATTATCAGATATTGAAAATTAATGGTAAAATATTAACATGAATAGAGAAGATAAGTGGTCCCAGTGTTGAGCCCTGGGGCACACCTAATTATTTAATTGACAGATTATATTAACTTCTGTGAGAGACGACAAATTGTAGGGGGAGCAGGGGGAATGAGAGGGGAGCAGGGGGAATGAGAGGGGAGCAGGGGGAATGAGAGGGGGGCAGAAGGAATGAGAGGGGAGCAGAGGGAATGAGAGGGGGCAGGGGGAATGAGAGGGGAGCAGAGGGAATGAGAGAGGGGGAGATGCCAGAGATGCCAACATCATCCACACATCAATCCACTAATAATACGTATACATATATATACATATACATGTATGTATGTATCCTGTATATATATATATATATATATATATATATATATATATATATATATATATATATATATATATATATATATATATATATATACACACATAAAACATAGGATGCAGAGCATATAAAACATGTCACTCCCGTCACCCGGCACCATTTCCATAACACAACACCCTGCAGCATAAATCCACC
>JABXJD010000310.1:57500-80000 GCA_013375575.1 Percina caprodes | reverse complement strand
ACTAACTTCCTGCCGTGTGACCCCCTCCCAGCTCTAGTTAGTCCTCTACCTGTGAATTAGAGTCCGAATCACACACACCTGCCGTGTGTGAAGGTACCGAAGACGCCAGACCATCATAGACCATCAAAGACCATCAAAGACCATCATAGACCATCAAAGACCATCAAAGACCATCTCTACGGCTAACGCCGGCCTGTCTCTCCATTAATCACCGCGCCCGGCACGACGCAGCGTAACGACCTTTCAGACGACCCGTTGTTGTGCTGGCGTCTGATGCCGTGACGCCGGCGGCGGAGCGGGGAAAACACAAATAAAAAAAAGGGAAGACAGGACGGAAAGTATATCTTTTTAATGGAGTTTAACAATCGGTCTCTGGTGGACTCATTAGGATGACCAGTCTGACTTATTTTACAGCCCCGGGTAATTAGTATCCGCAGGAGTTATGACTATAATCACACAAGTTTCCTCTTTGACTTTCTCTGCGTTGCCATTAACTTTGGGGCTGTGCTTGCTGCAGGAAGACGGTCAAATGTGTAAAAAATAATGAAAAAAGAGCAGCAGCCGTAAAACTAATAAAACCGTAGGGTTCCTTCTGGGAACTTTAACACGTCCAGCGATATGATAACTCTTTTATTTCAAAGCCGCCATTAAAAAAGGACAATTTGCACAAAAAAGGACAATTTGCACTGCCGGGTGGAGCTGAAAGGCCTTGTTGGATTGGATGGGTATCTGGGGTATTTGGGGTATTTGGGGTGTTTGGGGTGTTTGGGGTATCTGGGGTATTTGGGGTATTTGGGGTGTTAGGGGTATTTGGGGTAAATACGGGGGCTTCACTGTTCAGGTATTGTTAGATACTGTTTGAATTGTCACTAACACACACACACACACACACACATCTATATATATATATATATATATATATATATAGATAGCCTATTTATATGTATATGTGTATATATATATATATAGGCTATATATATATATGTATATATATAGGCTATTTATATGTATATATGTATATATGTATTTATATATATATATATATATATATATATATATATATATATATATATATATATATATATATATATATATATATATATATATATATATATTGTAGTTTCCATCATCTTACTAGTTTTATACTTTTGGAATTCATGGTCAATAACCCTCATTTATATAGAATTATACCTGATATTAACCCTCATTTATATAGAATTATACCTAATATTAACCCTCATTTATATAGAATTATACCTGATATTAACCCTCATTTATATAGAATTATACCTGATATTAACCCTCATTTATATAGAATTATACCTGATATTAACCCTCATTTATATAGAATTATACCTGATATTAACCCTCATTTATATAGAATTATACCTGATATTAACCCTCATTTATATAGAATTATACCTAATATTAACCCTCATTTATATAGAATTATACCTAATATTAACCCTCATTTATATAGAATTATACCTGATATTAACCCTCATTTATATAGAATTATACCTAATATTAACCCTCATTTATATAGAATTATACCTAACATTAACCCTCATTTATATAGAATTATACCTAATATTAACCCTCATTTATATAGAATTATACCTAACATTAACCCTCATTTATATAGAATTATACCTAATATTAACCTCATTTATATAGAATTATACCTGATATTAACCCTCATTTATATAGAATTATACCTAATATTAACCCTCATTTATATAGAATTATACCTGATATTAACCCTCATTTATATAGAATTATACCTGATATTAACCCTCATTTATATAGAATTATACCTGATATTAACCCTCATTTATATAGAATTATACCTGGTATTAACACTCATTTATTTTTTTTTAATGTTTTGTTGTCGAATTTTTGTTGTTTTTTTTTAAATGTTTTTTGTCATATATTATTGTTTTTAAAAAAAATGTGTTTTGTCATATTTTTTGTCACATTTTTGGTGTATTTTTGGGAAAAAAATTCAAATTTTGTGTTTATTTTACATTTTTTGTCACGTTTTTGGTGTTTTTTTGGACATTTTTATGTATTATCTTCCTCTAGTATCTCAGATTTAAGCTTTTTTGAGTGTTTTTGCTCCTTCTTCAGTCCAGTCTACCTGCACGAGCCTTATAGTGGTTGTTGCCCCCCCCCGCCTGCCCCCCCCCATGCCTGCCCCCAGAGGATGTCTTTGCACCATTTTTCTGTTGTATTTCATAAATCTGTTCCTGCTCCTCCATCTCCTCCCAGCCTAACATCACGTGTCTCCAGGTTTTTCTCCACACTTCACACCCAAACTTCCATAATGGAAACCCGGCTCGGAGACAGACGGGGATCCGTCTGTCTCCGAGCCGGGACGTCCACGCCGAGCTCGGAGACAGACGGGCATCCGTCTGTCTCCGAGCCGGGGACGTCCACGCGGCGGTCGGAGACAGACGGGCATCCGTCTCCGACCTCGCGTGGACGTCCCCGGCGCCGCGTGCTGATGAAGGCGGATCATCGGGGAGCGAGCGGCTGTTGTTTTGGCCGGCTCTGCTAATGCTGCTCGCAGCTCTGTAGACGCCATCCATCGCCGGGCATCCGGGGCATCCGGGGCCTCGCGGGGCCGCCCCAGCCCTGCAGGGGGGCAGAATCTAATAAAACGCACTTGACGTTTTAATTGCATTTTTCCTCATCAAGGAGTAATCTGCAAGATGGTTGAAGCATTTCTGTTGAGACCAATAAGAAGAAATTATGATCAGTCATTTCTCAGATAAACACGCCAACGCCTGGGTGAGGAACACTGAGCCAGAATAGAGTAGAGTAGAATAGAGTAGAATAGAGTAGAATAGAGTAGAATAGAGTAGAATAGAGTAGAGTAGAATAGAGTAGAGTAGAATAGAGTAGAGTAGAGTAGAATAGAGTAGAATAGAGTAGAGTAGAATAGAGTAGAGTAGAATAGAGTAGAGTAGAGTAGAATAGAGTAGAATAGAGTAGAGTAGAGTAGAGTAGAATAGAGTAGAATAGAGTAGAGTAGAATAGAGTAGAATAGAGTAGAATAGAGTAGAATAGAGTAGAGTAGAATAGAGTAGAGTAGAATAGAGTAGAGTAGAGTAGAATAGAGTAGAGTAGAGTAGAATAGAGTAGAGTAGAATAGAGTAGAGTAGAATAGAGTAGAGTAGAGTAGAATAGAGTAGAATAGAGTAGAGTAGAGTAGAGTAGAATAGAGTAGAATAGAGTAGAGTAGAATAGAGTAGAGTAGAATAGAATAGAGTAGAGTAGAGTAGAATAGAGTAGAATAGAGTAGAGTAGAGTAGAATAGAGTAGAGTAGAGTAGAGTAGAGTAGAGTAGAGTAGAATAGAGTAGAGTAGAATAGAGTAGAGTAGAGTAGAATAGAGTAGAATAGAGTAGAATAGAGTAGAATAGAGTAGAGTAGAGTAGAGTAGAGTAGAATAGAGTAGAGTAGAGTAGAGTAGAGTAGAGTAGAATAGAGTAGAGTAGAGTAGAATAGAGTAGAATAGAGTAGAATAGAGTAGAATAGAGTAGAGTAGAGTAGAGTAGAGTAGAATAGAGTAGAGTAGAGTAGAGTAGAGTAGAGTAGAGTAGAATAGAGTAGAGTAGAGTAGAGTAGAGTAGAATAGAGTAGAGTAGAGTAGAGTAGAGTAGAGTAGAATAGAGTAGAGTAGAGTAGAGTAGAATAGAGTAGAGTAGAATAGAGTAGAGTAGAGTAGAGTAGAATAGAGTAGAGTAGAATAGAGTAGAGTAGAGTAGAGTAGAGTAGAATAGAGTAGAGTAGAGTAGAGTAGAGTAGAATAGAGTAGAGTAGAGTAGAGTAGAGTAGAGTAGAATAGAGTAGAGTAGAGTAGAGTAGAATAGAGTAGAGTAGAGTAGAGTAGAATAGAGTAGAGTAGAGTAGAATAGAGTAGAGTAGAATAGAGTAGAGTAGAGTAGAATAGAGTAGAATAGAGTAGAGTAGAGTAGAATAGAGTAGAGTAGAATAGAGTAGAATAGAGTAGAGTAGAATAGAGTAGAGTAGAGTAGAGTAGAGTAGAGTAGAATAGAGTAGAATAGAGTAGAATAGAGTAGAGTAGAGTAGAATAGAGTAGAGTAGAGTAGAGTAGAATAGAGTAGAGTAGAGTAGAATAGAGTAGAGTAGAATAGAGTAGAATAGAGTAGAGTAGAGTAGAATAGAGTAGAATAGAATAGAGTAGAGTAGAGTAGAATAGAGTAGAATAGAGTAGAATAGAGTAGAGTAGAGTAGAGCAGAATAGAGTAGAATAGAGTAGAGTAGAGTAGAGTAGAGTAGAGTAGAGTAGAGCAGAATAGAGTAGAATAGAGTAGAGTAGAGTAGAGTAGAGTAGAGTAGAATAGAGTAGAGTAGAATAGAGTAGAGTAGAGTAGAGTAGAATAGAGTAGAATAGAGTAGAGTAGAGTAGAGTAGAATAGAGTAGAGTAGAATAGAGTAGAGTAGAGTAGAGCAGAATAGAGTAGAATAGAGTAGAGTAGAGTAGAGTAGAATAGAGTAGAGTAGAGTAGAGTAGAATAGAGTAGAGTAGAATAGAGTAGAGTAGAGTAGAGTAGAGTAGAATAGAGTAGAGTAGAGTAGAGTAGAGTAGAATAGAGTAGAGTAGAGTAGAATAGAGTAGAGTAGAGTAGAATAGAGTAGAATAGAGTAGAGTAGAGTAGAATAGAGTAGAGTAGAATAGAGTAGAATAGAGTAGAATAGAATAGAGTAGAATAGAGTAGAGTAGAGTAGAGTAGAATAGAGTAGAATAGAGTAGAGTAGAGTAGAGTAGAATAGAGTAGAGTAGAGTAGAGTAGAATAGAGTAGAGTAGAGTAGAATAGAGTAGAGTAGAATAGAGTAGAATAGAGTAGAGTAGAGTAGAATAGAGTAGAATAGAATAGAGTAGAGTAGAGTAGAATAGAGTAGAATAGAGTAGAATAGAGTAGAGTAGAGTAGAGCAGAATAGAGTAGAGTAGAGTAGAGTAGAGCAGAATAGAGTAGAGTAGAGTAGAGTAGAGTAGAGTAGAGTAGAGTAGAATAGAGTAGAATAGAGTAGAGCAGAATAGAGCAGAATAGAGTAGAATAGAGTAGAGTAGAGTAGAGTAGAGTAGAGTAGAGTAGAGTAGAATAGAGTAGAGTAGAGAGACCCAGGACTTGGTGGAGGGATTATATCTCCAACCTGGCCTCGGGACCCCCCAGTCGAGTAATCGTTTTTGCAGCTTTTTTCGAATGTTTTTCCAACATTTTTGATTCTTTTTTCATTATAACATGTAAACATTGCTCGGCCGAGATATATTTGGGAGATCTCAACCCCCATGTTAAACCCAGTTACGCCCTTGCATGCAGGATGTTGATGCAGGATACATTACTAGTTAACTTTACTTCTTTTTTTTCTTTTGGGCTTTCTCCTCAAGTTTTTGTGGCTTTTTTGAGACATTTCTGTGTTTTTTCACACAAGTTTCAAGTTTTAGTCGCCTTTTCGAGTAATTTCTTTCAACATTTCTGGCGCTTTGACCGAAATTTGTTTGTGTTTTTCTAACGTTTTTGACGCTTCTTTCAACGTTTTTGTCTCTTTTTCATTGTAACATGCAAACAATGCTCTCCCTAGATATTTGGGAGATCTCACCCCCATGTTAAACCCGCCCTTGCATGCAGGATAAATGACTGTGTGTTATTATGAGCCTCATTGTTGATCAATTAAGTCATTCCTCACGTCCTTTTCGATCCATTTCCAAACCGTGTGATACGGATCTGTTCCCTTTGACCGCCGCTGATCCAAAGAAAACACGCCTGCAAGTCATTTTTGGGGGGCTAAAGGGGGGAGAGGGGCTAAAGCCTCCACGCTCTCTCGGGGCTTTAAGTGCAGCAGAAAGACGAGTAATTGGAACTAAAGCTACAAACAATCTCCCTTTCTCTTTTTCCCCGAGATTCAAATTTACCGTTTGAATGGCAGGAGAAGGAAAGAGAAAAGGGGGGGGGGGATCTTTCAATTACGCCTCTCCCTTTTCTCCCCCCCCACATTTAAATTGGAAGTGATCTCAGAGGAAATAGTTATCATTTTAATGACGGCCTCCATTCATTAAAACTCTCATTCTTCCCTTCTTTGCCGTCTCTCCTGTGAATTAGAAGCAGATTCTTACAAAAGCCTCCACTTCAATAACCTCCGAGTTAACCCCGACCCCCCCGACCCCCCCGACCCCCCCGACCCTCCCGACCCCCCCGTCCCCCGATGTGTGGCCCTGAGATCCCGGCCCCCGCTGCCCCGGCCCCTGTTAACAGCAGAAACCTGAACTCGGAGCGTGACCCCGCTGTCTGACGGACCGGCATCCGTCACCATGAAGAAGACTGACACCATTAGAATGTAATATACTATATTATATAATACATACAATATACTGTATGAGAGTGTGTATTTATACTACAGTACATGGCAGAATGAGACTGTGTATTTATACTACAGTACATGGCAGTATGAGACTGTGTATTTATACTACAGTACATGGCAGAATGAGACTGTGTATTTATACTACAGTACATGGCAGTATGAGACTGTGTATTTATACTACAGTACATGGCAGTATGAGAGTGTGTATTTATACTACAGTACATGGCAGTATGAGAGTGTGTATTTATACTACAGTACATGGCAGAATGAGACTGTGTATTTATACTACAGTACATGGCAGTATGAGAGTGTGTATTTATACTACAGTACATGGCAGTATGAGAGTGTGTATTTATACTACAGTACATGGCAGTATGAGAGTGTGTATTTATACTACAGTACATGGCAGAATGAGAGTGTGTATTTATACTACAGTACATGGCAGAATGAGACTGTGTATTTATACTACAGTACATGGCAGAATGAGACTATGTATTTATACTACTACAGTACATGGCAGTATGAGAGTGTGTATTTATACTACAGTACATGGCAGAATGAGAGTGTGTATTTATACTACAGTACATGGCAGAATGAGACTGTGTATTTATACTACAGTACATGGCAGAATGAGACTATGTATTTATACTACTACAGTACATGGCAGTATGAGAGTGTGTATTTATACTACAGTACATGGCAGAATGAGAGTGTGTATTTATACTACAGTACATGGCAGAATGAGAGTGTGTATTTATACTACAGTACATGGCAATATGAGAGTGTGTATTTATATTACAGTACATGGCAGAGTGAGAGTGTGTATTTATACTACAGTAAATGGCAGTATGAGAGTGTGTATTTATACTACAGTACATGGCAGAGTGAGAGTGGGTATTTATACTACAGTACATGGCAGAATGAGAGTGTGTATTTATACTACAGTACATGGCAGTATGAGAGTGTGTATTTATACTACAGTACATGGCAGTATGAGAGTGTGTATTTATACTACAGTACATGGCAGAATGAGACTGTGTATTTATACTACAGTACATGGCAGAGTGAGAGTGGGTATTTATACTACAGTACATGGCAGTATGAGAGTGTATATTTATACTACAGTACATGGCAGAATGAGAGTGTGTATTTATACATGCCCGTGAGTACAATCATGATGAAATCAAAGTAATTTGTGTTTTTTGTACTCATTAATACGACAGAAACATCAAAGAGAATCCACGACGAACAGCTTCCTTCATTTGTTTCTCTAAATCTGCTTCAAAATGAGCGACTAATTGCGTATTTTTGGATGCGTGGGTCATTTGCATATTGGGGGGGGGGGAGAGTGGGTGGGGGAGTGTGGGCGGGGGCTCTGCTCCTCACCTGAGGGCCGACACTCGTACACCTTTTAGAAAACCGGCAGAAACAACATTTATCTAGAGACTAATCACGATTTACACTGAACAACGATTCTAGTTCAGGTGTGTGTGTATGTGTGTGTCTGTGTGTGTGTGTGTGTGTGCGTGTGTCAGTATTTGTTCATTTGTGTGTGTATAAGTTTGTGTGTGTATGTGTCTGCCTGCGTGTATGTATGTGTGTGTGTGTGTGTGTGTGTGTGTGCGTGCGTGTGTCTGTGTGTGTGTGTCTGTGTGTGTGTGTGTGTGTCAGTATTTGTTCATTTGTGTGTGTATCAGTTTGTGTGTGTGTGTGTCTGCCTGCGTGTATGAACGTGTATGTATGTGTGTCTGTATGAGTGTGTGTGTGTGTGTCTGTATGAGTGTGTGTGTGTGTGTGTGTGCGCATGTATGTGTGTGTGTGTGTGTGTGTGTGTGTGTATGTGTGTGTGTGTGTGTGTGTATCAGTGTGTGTGTGTGTGTATGTATGTGTGTGTGTGTGTGTATCAGTGTGTGTGTGTGTGTGTGTGTGTGTGTGTGTGTGTGTGTGTGTGTGTGTGTGTGTGTGTCAGAGCAGCCTCTGTGTTTTCAGCCCTTTCTTCGCTGTGTAATTAGGACCCAAATGTTAATGAATTATGCTAATTCCTAACAATTAGCATATACTATTGGAGACAATCAACAATTAGCATATGCTACGTAGGAGACAATCAGAAGCCGCTCGCAGTCCCACGCCGCCGCTCGGCCTGATGGGTAGACGCCGCCGGGCGGCTGGCGAGCGTGCACGCCGCCGCGATCTGATTACATCATCAGCATGCTAATTACTGCAGAGAGAGAGAGAGAGAGAAAGAGAGGGATAGAGGGGGAGAGAGAGAGAGAGGGTTCACATTACAGAAGTCTCTCGTTAGCATCTCGGAGGCTACTTCAGACGTTACAGAAGTCTCTCGTTAGCATCTCGGAGGCTACTTCAGACGTTACAGAAGTCTCTCGTTAGCATCTCGGAGGCTACTTCAGACGTTACAGAAGTCTCTCGTTAGCATCTGGGAGGCTACTTCAGACGCTACAGAAGTCTCTCGTTAGCATCTCGGAGGCTACTTCAGACGCTACAGAAGTCTCTCGTTAGCATCTCGGAGGCTACTTCAGACGTTACAGAAGTCTCTCGTTAGCATCTCGGAGGCTACTTCAGACGCTACAGAAGTCTCTCGTTAGCATCTCGGAGGCTACTTCAGACGTTACAGAAGTCTCTCGTTAGCATCTCGGAGGCTACTTCAGACGTTACAGAAGTCTCTCGTTAGCATCTCGGAGGCTACTTCAGACGCTACAGAAGTCTCTCGTTAGCATCTCGGAGGCTACTTCAGACGTTACAGAAGTCTCTCGTTAGCATCTCGGAGGCTACTTCAGACGCTTACAGAAGTCTCTCGTTAGCATCTCGGAGGCTACTTCAGACGTTACAGAAGTCTCTCGTTAGCATCTCGGAGGCTACTTCAGACGCTACAGAAGTCTCTCGTTAGCATCTCGGAGGCTACTTCAGACGTTACAGAAGTCTCTCGTTAGCATCTCGGAGGCTACTTCAGACGTTACAGAAGTCTCTCGTTAGCATCTCGGAGGCTACTTCAGACGCTACAGAAGTCTCTCGTTAGCATCTCGGAGGCTACTTCAGACGCGCAGAAGTCTCTCGTTAGCATCTCGGAGGCTACTTCAGACGCTACAGAAGTCTCTCGTTAGCATCTCGGAGGCTACTTCAGACGTTACAGAAGTCTCTCGTTAGCATCTCGGAGGCTACTTCAGACGCTACAGAAGTCTCTCGTTAGCATCTCGGAGGCTACTTCAGACGTTACAGAAGTCTCTCGTTAGCATCTCGGAGGCTACTTCAGACGTTACAGAAGTCTCTCGTTAGCATCTCGGAGGCTACTTCAGACGCTACAGAAGTCTCTCGTTAGCATCTTATATGCTACTTGTCAAAAGTGACGCATGTGTACCTCAAATCTGCCCTCTCCTCTCATTGGGCAGTGACAGAGAGGAACGCTACACTACACCCAATCATGTATGTATATATATATATAAATCCCCCCCTCCTCCCTTGTGGGGGGGTATGGGTCATCCTCCAGCTCGGGTCCTCTACCAGAGGCCTGGGAGTCTGAGGGTTCAGTATCTTAGCTGTTCCTAGGACTGCCCTCTTCTGGACAGAGACCTCTGATGTTTTACCTGGAATCTGCTGGAGCCACTCTCCCAGTTTGGGGGTCACAGCCCCCGAGTCTCCCAGTTGGGGGTCACAGCCCCCCGAGTCTCCCAGTTTGGGGTCACAGCCCCCCACTGTTGCTCTTACTTTCCACATCTTTCTAGCTCCTCTTTCAGCCCTTGGTATTTCTCAAGCTTCTCGTGTTCCTTCTTCTTGATGTTGCTGTCGCTGGGATCGCCACATCTATCACTACTGCCTTCTTCTGCTGTTTGTCCATCAACACGATGTCTGGTTGGTTAGCCATCACCAGTTTGTCAGTCTGGATCTTGAAGTCCCACAGGATCTTAGCTCGGTCATTCTGGACTACCTTAGGAGGTGTCTTCCATGTGGACCTTGGGACTTCCAGCCCGTCCTCGTGGCAGATGTTCCTGTCCACTATGACAGCTACCTGGTTATGGCGTTCCATGTACGCTCTTCTTCTACCGTCTGCACCTGGGGTCCTGCCTGGTGTGGTAGATCCCAGCCTCTATTGATCTTGTACTGAGTGCCTGCTCTTGTGCTGCCATGATTAGAGCCTCTGTGCTGTCCTTCAGTCCAGCCTTTTCCAGCTGGTAGGACTTCTTGATATCAGCCACTTCTTCTATGTGTCTGTGGTACACGCCGTGCAGCGGCTTGTCCCTCCATGATGGTTCTTCATCTTCCTGGTCCTCACCTTTTCTGCTGCCTGAGGTATTCACTAAGCCCTTCATCTTGGGGGGCCATCTTTCTGATGTACTCCTGGATCTTCGTTGTTTCATCCTGGATAGTGGTCTTGACACTCACTAGCCCTCGGCCTCCCTCGCTACGCTTGGTGTACAGTCTCAGGGTGCTGGATTTGGGGTGGAACCCTCCATGCATTGTGAGGAGCTTTCTCGTCTTGATGTCAGTAGCCTCTATCTCCTCCTTTGGCCAGTTTATTACACCAGCGGGGTATCTGATGACTGGCAGGGCGTATGTGTTGATGGCTCGGATCTGGTTTTTCCCATTCAGCTGACTCTTCAGGACCTGCCTCACTCTTTGTAGGTATTTGGCTGTGGCGGTCTTCCTTGCTGCCTCCTCATGGTTTCCGTTAGCCTGTGGCCCCCCCAGGTATTTGTTGCTATCCTGAACATCTGCAATGTGGCCTTCTGGTAGTTTGAGCCCCTCAGTCCTGATCCCCTTCCCTCTTTTTGACACCATGCGACCACACTTGTCCAGTCCGATGTCGTTGCTGTAGATCCTGGTCGTGTGGATCAGGGAGTCCATGTCTCGCTCATTTCTGGCATACAGCTTGATATATAAATATATATATATATATATATATATATATATATATATATATATATATATATATATATATATATATATATATATATATATATATATATATATATAGAGAGAGAGAGAGAGAGAGAGAGAGAGAGAGAGCAGCTGGCAGTGCCCAGGAGGTGAACTGGCATCTCTCCCCATTCCCACTCTGTACTTTGGTCTGTACTGGGACTTGAACCAGCGACCCAACCCTAACCCAACCCAACTCCCTACAGACTGAGTTACTGCCCCCATGTGAAATGATAATATTCCGTCCGTAGACACCTTTGACTTTCCCTCTGCGGGGGCAGCACCTCGGCCCTGGTTGTGCCCGGGTGGGTTCAATGGTAGAGCGGGCGCACATGTACGGAGGGGTTAACGCCTCAATGCAGAGGTTCAGGGTTCGAATCCCACCTGTGATGATTTCCTGCATGTCCCCCCTCACCTAACTGTCCTATAAACAATAAATTAAAAGAATAAGGCAGAGAAGCACACAGACACAGACACACACACAAGCACCCACACACACAAGCACGCACACACACACACACACAAGCACCCACACACACACAAGCACCCACACACACACACACACACAAGCACGCACACACAAGCACGCACACACACACACACACAAGCACCCACACACACACAAGCACCCACACACACACACACACACACACAGACAAGCACCCACACACACACACACACACACAGACAAGCACCACACACACACACACACACACACACACACACAGACAAGCATCCACACACACACACACACAGACAAGCACCCACACACACACACACACACACACACACACACAGACAGACACACACACAGACAAACACACACACACACACACACACACACACACACACACACACACACACAGACAAGCACAAGCACACACACACACACACACACACACACACACACAGACATACACACACACACACACACACACACACACACACACACACACACACACACACACACACACACACACACACACACACACACACACACACACAAGGAAGATCTCCACCGGTCTGGGCCCCGGTCCCACATCCTCCGGGGTCCCTCGCACCGTTGGAGCTCATTTACACCCTGCCCCCCGCTAAGAGCCACTAATTTGAATTTAGGTCACATTGATCTGGGCCTCGGGCCCCGAGGACGGGGGCCTGCCAACAAGCAGCCGCGCCCCCCCCACCCCCTGCTCGCCGTGGTTGGCCGGCTGCGTGGAGAGGCTGCAGCCCCGAAACAGGTGGCGGCTGTAACCATGGCGATGGACGGCGGCCTGATGCTGAGGACAAAGTCTGAAGTTCTCAGACATTACTACACACTAACCCTTGTTTTCCAGGGGCCCTGAACGTCTTGAGGGGGGGCCTGGGTGTTTTCCAGAGGCCCCGAAGGTCTTCAGGGGGGGCCTGGGTGTTTTCCAGGGGCCCTGAAGGTCTTGAGGGGGGGCTTGGGTGTTTTCCAGGGGCCCTGAAGGTCTTCAGGGGGGGCCTGGGTGTTTTCCAGGGGCCCTGAAGGTCTTGAGGGGGGGCCTGGGTGTTTTCCAGGGGCCCTGAACTTCTTGAGGGGGGGCCTGGGTGTTTTCCAGGGGCCCTGAAGGTCTTGAGGGGGGCCTTGGGTGTTTTCCAGGGGCCCTGAAGGTCTTGAGGGGGGGCCTGGGTGTTTTCCAGGGGCCCTGAAGGTCTTGAGGGGGCCTGGGTGTTTTCTAGGGCCCTGAAGGTCTTGAGGGGGCCTGGGTGTTTTCCAGGGCCCTGAAGGTCTTGAGGGGGCCTGGGTGTTTTCCAGGGGCCCTGAAGGTCTTGAGGGGGGGCCTGGGTGTTTTCCAGGGGCCCTGAAGGTCTTCAGGGGGCCCTGGGTGTTTTCCAGGGGCCCTGAAGGTCTTCAGGGGGCCTGGGTGTTTTCCAGGGCCCTGAAGGTCTTGAGGGGGCCCTGGGTGTTTTCCAGGGCCCTGAAGGTCTTGAGGGGCCCTGGGTGTTTCCAGGGGCCCTGAAGGTCTTGAGGGGGCCCTGGGTGTTTTCCAGGGCCCCTTATCATCTTGAGCGGAAAATGAGCGGTGACAACGAGCTGCTGATTCTTTATGTTTCAGTCAACATCTGTTACACACACACACACACATGCACACACACACACACACACACGCACACACACACACACACACACACACACACACACACACAGAAACACACACACACACACATGCACAGACACACACACACATACACACACGCACGCACGCACACAGACACACACACAGAGCATCATTTTAAAGAGAAGCGAAGCTGTCAGACGTCAACGCTCCATTTTAAGATTTTACAGGTGAGACGGCGATGACGTCTCCCCTGACATCATCATCATCATCATCATCACCATCATCATCATCATCATCATCATCATCATCATCATCAGGACGGCTCGTGCTCCCCCCCCACCTGCCACCTCCGTCTCCATTACTGACCGTGCGTTATGAGATCTGCAGAACAAATGCTGTCTCTCATCAGCTGCAGCTGCCGCGCCCTGATCGTCTCTAATAAATAACCCTTCAGAGGGAGATAAATAACCCTGGCACTGTGCACGTGCACCGTGCACGTGCATCGTGCACACGCACCGTGCACACGCACCGTGCACACGCACCGTGCACGCAGGGCCGAGTTCACGGCGAAAAACTCCTGCCTGTGTTTTAATTTTTCCTCCTCTTCTCCCCGTTAGACGCTTCCCTTCTTATTAATTCTCTCTCACACACACACACGCAGAGAGACACACACACACACAAATGCAAAGAGACACACACACACACAAACACACACGCAGAGACACACACACACGCAGAGACACACACACACACACACACGCAGAGAGAGACATACACACACACACACACACGCAGAGACACACACACACACACACACGCAGAGAGAGACATACACACACAAATGCAAAGAGACACACACACACGCAGAGAGAGACATACACACACACACACACACGCAGAGAGACACACACACGCAGAGAGACATACACACACACGCAGAGAGACATACACACACACAAATGCAAAGAGGCACACACACACACACACGCAGAGACACACACACAAACACACACGCAGAAACACACACACACAGGCACACACAGGCGCACACACGCACACACACACACACACACACACACACACACACACTCACACACACCCCCGTATTACTGCTCTCAACAGATTGCAGCGTTGAATAAATGCATCTTTTCCAGAAGGCTCGCCTCACATCTCAAGAACTCAATTACTCTGAACATTTAAAATAAATAAATTAAAGGTGTCCTGCAGCTGCATCGCTGCAGCGTCCCCGGAGACCACATTCAGGCCCGATGTCTACCTAATACACAACCCCGCTAATGACACGTGTTAAAGGAGACGCCATGTAGGCGCTGCTTAAGGATTACACGGGTCATTATGGAGGGTTAGGAGCAGATTCATCTGCTGCCAACACACACACACACACACACACACACACACACAGGTAGTTTTACCTGGTGATCACACACACACACACACACACACACACACACACACACAGGTAGTTTTACCTGGTGATCACACACACACACACACACACACACACACACACACACACACACACAGGTAGTTTTACCTGGTGATCACACACACACACACACACACACACACACACACACACACACACACACACAGGTAGTTTTACCTGGTGATCACACACACACACACACACACACACACACTCAGGTAGTTTTACCTGGTGATCACACACACACACACACACACACACACACACACACACAGGTAGTTTTACCTGGTGATCACACACACACACACACACTCAGGTAGTTTTACCTGGTGATCACACACACACACACACACACACACACACACACACACACACAGGTAGTTTTACCTGGTGATCACACACACACACACACACACACACACACACACACACAGGTAGTTTTACCTGGTGATCACACACACACACACAGGTAGTTTTACCTGGTGATCACACACACACACACACAGTTTTACCTGGTGATCACACACACACACACAGTTAGTTTTACCTGGTGATCACACACACACAGGTAGTTTTACCTGGTGATCACACACACACACACAGGTAGTTTTACCTGGTGATCACACACACACACACACAGGTAGTTTTACCTGGTGATCACACACACACACACACACAGGTAGTTTTACCTGGTGATCACACACACACACACACACAGGTAGTTTTACCTGGTGATCACACACACACACACAGGTAGTTTTACCTGGTGATCACACACACACACACAGGTAGTTTTACCTCGTGATCACACACACACAGGTAGTTTTACCTGGTGATCACACACACAGTTTTACCTGGTGATCACACGAGATTGTGTGTGTGTGCGTGTGTATGTGTGTGAGAGAGAGAGATTGTGTGTACAGCTCCTACATTTCCCATAATGCATCTGCGATAGTGTGGCCCTTTAAGTTCATTTATTTTGGTGCATTGCTGATCTGATTTAACTTTATGTAATTAAAATATTATATTTATTACATATTCCTCTTATGTTCAGGTTCATAATTGTCTTTTGAGATTGTATCGGAGACATAGACACAGGCTAATTACTGCTAACTAACATGCTAGTTAACATTAACATAGACACAGGCTAATTACTGCTAACTACCATGCTAGTTAACATTAACATAGACACAGGCTAATTACTGCTAACTAACATGCTAGTTAACATTAACATAGACACAGGCTAATTACTGCTAACTAACATGCTAGTTAACATTAACATAGACACAGGCTAATTACTGCTAACTAACATGCTAGTTAACATTAACATAGACACAGGCTAATTACTGCTAACTAACATGCTAGTTAACATTAACATAGACACAGGCTAATTACTGCTAACTTACATGCTAGTTAACATTAAAATAGACACAGGCTAATTACTGCTAAATAACATGCTAGTTGAGATACGCACACACACAGACACACACGCACAGGCAGACAGACAGACAGACACACACACACACAGACACACACACACACACACACACACACAGACACACACACACACACACACACACACACACACACACACACACACAGACAGACACAAACACACACACACACACACATACACACACACACACACAGTCACACACACACACACAGACACACACACACACACACACACACATACACACACAGACAGACACAAACACACACACACACACAGACAGACACAAACACACACACAGACACACACACACACACACACACACACACACACACACACAGACACAGACACACACACACACACACACACAAACAGACACAGACACACACAGACACAAACACACACACAAACACACACACACAAACAGACACACACACACACACACACACACACACTCACTTGCAGGATTTGTAGTTTTCACACAACGCAGCGATGACAATGAAGCGAACGAGAAGCCGAATGAATTCCTGAAAGAACAGAAAAGCAGCTTAATTACATCGACATCATCACGGCCGCCATCACGGCCGCCATCACGGCGCCGCGGTCGCGTGGCCAACATCTGCATTTTAATCGATTTAGCTCCCCCCCCCTCCCCCCCTCCCTCCCTCCTCCCTCCTCCCCCCCTCCCTGTCTTTCGAGATCATTAACTTTATTGGATTGGACATTCCTGTTGCAAAAACAATTCAGCATAATCATTTGCAATGCAACTCCCCAAGTGCAGGATGCAAATGCGTCTGGCGCTCGCCGCCCCGGCCTGGCAATTACGGCGAGCGGGCGGCGAGCGGGCGGCGGCTCCGTCAGGATGAAGCCAGGCTGCAGATAATGTGATTACTCCGTCATTACATGTTGGAGTGCATTCATTACGCTGGGTCCGGGCCGTTGTTGACACCGCCTTGGCAGGGCCCGCAACGTAACAGGATGTCAAGAACGTAAAGCCCATAATCTCATTCTCCGCCGGCGGTGGTCCCCCCCCCCCCCCGTCCCCCCCCGGGCTGCGGGGGGGACGCGAGCTGCATGCTGAAACACAGCGAGGTAAACACGAGGGAGGAGTTTACAGATGTTGGATTTAACCCTCCTGTTGTCCTCGGGTCAGATTTGACCGCTTTAAGAGATGTCTATATCTGAAATACAGGTTTATTTTTAACCCTCATGTTGTCTTCATGTTGTCTTCATGTTGTCCTCATGTTGCCCTCATGTTGTCCTCATGTTTTCCTCATGTTGTCTTCATGTTGTCCCCATGTTGTCTTCATGTTGCCCTCATGTTGTCCTCATGTTGTCCTCATGTTGTCCTCATGTTGCCTTCATGTTGTCCTCATGTTGTCCTCATGTTGCCCTCATGTTGTCCTCATGTTGTCCTCATGTTGTCTTCATGTTGTCCTCATGTTGCCCTCATGTTGTCTTCATGTTGTCTTCATGTTGTCCTCATGTTGCCCTCATGTTGTCCTCATGTTGTCCTCATGTTGTCTTCATGTTGTCCTCATGTTGTCCTCATGTTGCCCTCATGTTGTCTTCATGTTGTCCTCATGTTGCCCTCATGTTGTCCTCATGTTGTCCTCATGTTGTCTTCATGTTGTCCTCATGTTGCCCTCATGTTGTCTTCATGTTGTCCTCATGTTGCCCTCATGTTGTCCTCATGTTGTCCTCATGTTGTCTTCATGTTGTCCTCATGTTGTCCTCATGTTGCCCTCATGTTGTCTTCATGTTGTCCTCATGTTGCCCTCATGTTGTCTTCATGTTGTCCTCATGTTGTCTTCATGTTGCCCTCATGTTGCCCTCATGTTGTCTTCATGTTGCCCTCATGTTGTCCTCATGTTGCCCTCATGTTGTCCTCATGTTGTCCTCATGTTGTCCTCATGTTGCCTTCATGTTGTCCTCATGTTGTCCTCATGTTGCCCTCATGTTGTCCTCATGTTGTCCTCATGTTGTCTTCATGTTGTCCTCATGTTGCCCTCATGTTGTCTTCATGTTGTCTTCATGTTGTCCTCATGTTGCCCTCATGTTGTCCTCATGTTGTCCTCATGTTGTCTTCATGTTGTCCTCATGTTGTCCTCATGTTGCCCTCATGTTGTCTTCATGTTGTCCTCATGTTGCCCTCATGTTGTCCTCATGTTGTCCTCATGTTGTCTTCATGTTGTCCTCATGTTGCCTTCATGTTGTCCTCATGTTGTCCTCATGTTGCCCTCATGTTGTCCTCATGTTGTCCTCATGTTGTCTTCATGTTGTCCTCATGTTGTCCTCATGTTGCCCTCATGTTGTCTTCATGTTGTCCTCATGTTGCCCTCATGTTGTCTTCATGTTGTCCTCATGTTGTCTTCATGTTGCCCTCATGTTGCCCTCATGTTGTCTTCATGTTGCCCTCATGTTGTCCTCATGTTGCCCTCATGTTGTCCTCATGTTGTCCCCATGTTGTCCCCATGTTGTCCTCATGTTGCCCTCATGTTGTCCTCATGTTGTCCTCATGTTGTCCCCATGTTGTCCTCATGTTGTCCTCATGTTGCCCTCATGTTGTCCTCATGTTGTCTTCATGTTGTCCTCATGTTGTCTTCATGTTGTCCTCATGTTGCCTTCATGTTGTCCTCATGTTGTCCTCATGTTGTCTTCATGTTGTCCTCATGTTGACCTCATGTTGTCTTCATGTTGTCCTCATGTTGCCCTCATGTTGCCCTCATGTTGTCTTCACGTTGCGAGAGTAGTATGTAGAGAGACATTATATATTTTTATATATAGCCTATATATATATATATATATATATATATATATATATATATCAGTTGTAGTTGGATAAAAGCGTGAGCTAAATGACATGTAATGTAATTTCCCCGTTTTTATTATGTGTGACTGCTTCTGTCTGACCTTGTCTCATCATTGGAGGGTTGTTACCCCTGTCTGGGGTAATTAGAGTAATCTTTGCCTTCTCAGAGTTATCACAGGGTTAACTTTCCAGATTATAAAGCAGATAATACACATCTTTATGGTGACTCATTACATAACCCCCATCAGCGCCTGAGGCACTCTGACCTACACACCAAGTGGAGGTCTTTGAACGCACCGCCAGGCTGAACTCATGCATCCATATCACCTCATATCCTCTCATATCCTCTCATATGCTCTCATATCCTCTCATATCATCTCATATCACCTCATATCCTCTCATATCCTCTCATATCCTCTCATATCACCTCATATCACCTCACATCCTCCCATATCACCTCATATCACCTCATATCCTCTCATATCCTCTCATATCCTCCCATATCCTCTCATATCACCTCATATCCTCTCATATCACCTCATATCCTCTCATATCACCTCATATCCTCTCATATCCTCCCATATCCTCTCATATCCTCTCATATCCTCTCATATCCTCTCATATCCTCTCATATCCTCTCATATCACCTCATATCCTCTCATATCCTCTCATATCCTCTCATATCACCTCATATCCTCTCATATCCTCTCATATCCTCCCATATCACCTCATATCCTCTCATATCCTCTCATATCACCTCATATCACCTCATATCACCTCATATCCTCTCATATCCTCTCATATCCTCCCATATCCTCTCATATCCTCTCATATCCTCTCATATCCTTTCATATCCTCTCATATCCTCTCATATCCTCCCATATCCTCTCATATCCTCCCATATCACCTCATATCCTCTCATATCCTCTCATATCCTCTCATATCCTCTCATATCCTCTCATATCCTCTCATATCACCTCATATCCTCTCATATCCTCCCATATCACCTCATATCCTCCCATATCACCTCATATCCTCTCATATCCTCCCATATCACCTCATATCCTCCCATATCACCTCATATCCTCTCATATCCTCTCATATCACCTCATATCCTCTCATATCACCTCATATCCTCTCATATCACCTCATATCCTCTCATATCCTCTCATATCCTCTCATATCACCTCATATCCTCTCATATCCTCTCATATCCTCTCATATCACCTCATATCCTCTCATATCCTCTCATATCACCTCATATCCTCTCATATCACCTCATATCCTCTCATATCCTCTCATATCCTCTCATATCCTCCCATATCACCTCATATCCTCTCATATCCTCTCATATCACCTCATATCACCTCATATCCTCTCATATCCTCTCATATCACCTCATATCCTCTCATATCCTCTCATATCACCTCATATCACCTCATATCCTCTCATATCACCTCATATCCTCTCATATCACCTCATATCCTCTCATATCCTCTCATATCCTCTCATATCCTCCCATATCACCTCATATCACCTCATATCCTCTCATATCCTCTCATATCACCTCATATCACCTCATATCCTCTCATATCACCTCATATCCTCTCATATCCTCTCATATCACCTCATATCCTCCCATATCACCTCATATCCTCTCATATCCTCTCATATCACCTCATATCACCTCATATCCTCTCATATCCTCTCATATCACCTCATATCCTCTCATATCCTCTCATATCACCTCATATCACCTCATATCCTCTCATATCACCTCATATCCTCTCATATCACCTCATATCCTCTCATATCCTCTCATATCCTCTCATATCCTCCCATATCACCTCATATCACCTCATATCCTCTCATATCCTCTCATATCACCTCATATCCTCTCATATCACCTCATATCACCTCATATCCTCTCATATCCTCTCATATCACCTCATATCCTCTCATATCACCTCATATCACCTCATATCCTCTCATATCCTCCCATATCCTCTCATATCCTCTCATATCACCTCATATCACCTCATATCCTCTCATATCCTCTCATATCCTCCCATATTTTATCCTTTTATTATTTTTTATTATTTTATCCATTTTATATTATTTTATCCTTTTTTAAATTATTTTATCCTTATTTATTATTTTATCCATTTTTATTATTTTATCCATTTTTATTATTTCATCCTTTTTAAATTATTTTATCCTTATTTATTATTTTATCCTTTTTCATTATTTTATCAATTTTTTATTATTTTATCCTTTTTAAATTATTTTATCCTCATTTATTATTTTATCCTTTCATTATTTTATCCTTTTTATTTTATCCCTTTTTAGTATTTTATCCATTTTTAATTATTTTATCCTTTTTTAAATTATTTTTGTTTTTTTAAGTAAATCTTGATTGTGTTGTAATTTTGTTGTTTTATTTTCGTTTGCAACGTTGTTTATTATTCGAGATAATATATGAAATTAAAATAATCTTTTCTGCCACAACTGGTTTCTAACCCTCATATAAATAATTCATAATTTCTGCTTTTTAACTCTAATATCAGGTATAATTCTATATAAATGAGGGTTAATATCAGGTATAATTCTATATAAATGAGGGTTAATATTAGGTATAATTCTATATAAATGAGGGTTAATATTAGGTATAATTCTATATAAATGAGGGTTATTGACCATGAATTCCAGAAAGTATAAAACTAGTAAGGTGGAGGTAGTGGAGACTACAAAAAGTTTGAAAAGGGACGAAAATGTCCAATTTTTGTCCATTTTGACCGAGAGACAACCCAAGGGTTAAACTGTATATTAATAAAGGAAACAAGACTTTAAAGCTGCACACGTGCACATCTGCCTCTTTAATCCGAGTCGAGGCGCTAACGCGGCGCCGGGCGAGATTTTAACGCCTCCGCCATAAATTAAAGAGCAGTTTAATTTAGCAATTTGGTGCAATATGTTAATGTGTGAATAAAGGGGGAAGGAAGGACTCACCCCGCGATGAAATGAAATGAAATAACATATATTTGAAAGTGTAATTTCTTTCTTTAACACACATTATTATTATTCCAATCCTCATAATTGAAACTGCATATCCTCTCATATCCTCTCATATCCTCTCATATCCTCTCATATCCTCTCATATCCTCTCATATCACCTCATATCCTCTCATATCCTCCCATATCACCTCATATCCTCCCATATCACCTCATATCCTCTCATATCCTCCCATATCACCTCATATCCTCTCATATCACCTCATATCCTCTCATATCACCTCATATCCTCTCATATCACCTCATATCCTCTCATATCCTCTCATATCCTCTCATATCACCTCATATCCTCTCATATCCTCTCATATCCTCTCATAT
>JABXJD010000310.1:37500-47500 GCA_013375575.1 Percina caprodes | reverse complement strand
TGAGATTTTTTCTGGGTTTTTTTTGTGCTTCTGTTGCATTTTTTCTAAAAAAAAATGAACAATTTTTTCAAGATTGCTTTCATATTTGTCGACATTTTTGTTGCTTTTTACGTTGCTTTGTTTTGGGCTTTTTTTTCAACAATTTGCTCAACGCTGTCTCCGAGACATGTTGTTTGTATGATGTTGTTGTTGCATTTCCAGCTTATTTCCATATTCATGTTGCTTTTTGTCGCTATTTCTACACACTTCACATGAATGTGTGCGATAACCGATGTTCCCAGAGTTGTTGTCTCTGAGCAGGAGCGTCGAGGTTATTGATTGGTGGAGGATGGCGGTCCGGGAGCTGCAGCTCATTAGCATGCACAACGGACCGCAGCCGGACGCTCTGATTGGACATCTGTCAATAGAGGAATTAACGTGTTGGACAGGCCTCCCCTGGACAGAGGTTAGACAATCCCTGAACCAGCAGCACACGGAGAGACTGACAGCAGGATTAAAGACCCTGAACCCCCCCCCCACCCCCCAGCTCTCTGAGAAAAACTCTTTAAGGCTTTGAGATTGACAGGTGAGACTAAGAGAAATATTGTGATGCTTAACAACATTTTCTTCTCCTCCTGTCAGACCGTCAGACACGCCGAGTTCAGCTGAGACAGAGAGGATTCTGGGAGGATTTGACTTCATTAGATCTATTTTTTAGAGAAAGAGTAAAATCATCTACAACATTGTGCACAGACACAGAATCAGCAGCATCGATGAAGAGAAACCTGAAATAATGACTCAAAACGACATGAAAACATCCGACTAAAGCAGCGGCTCCAGACATGAAGTCGAGGTTATTTACGTGTTCGTAATTCAGAGAAAAAGTCAAATAAATAAAATAATTAAAAATAATCAAATAATACAAAATTGACTGTATTACTGCTGTCTCACATGGTTTCATATTCACAGTTTGGGCCTCAGAAAGAACCAAAAGGTCGTAAAAAAGGTCGTTAGCCATCATAGAAATAAGTGATAAAATGTCGGAAAAGTGGGGGAAAGGAGATGTAATGGGGGAGTAATGGGGGTGTGTAATGGGAGGGGTAAATGAGGGTGAAATGGGGGAGTGTAATGGGAGGGTAAAAGGGGTGTAATGGGGGGTAAATGAGGGTGAAATGGGGGTGTGAAGTGGAAATAAAGGGTAAGTAATAAGTAAATAATGGGGGCGTAATGGGGGAGTAATGGAGGAGTAATGGGGAAATAATGGGGGAGTAATGGAGGCGTAATGGGGGAGTAATGGAGGAGTAATGGGGGAATAATGGGGGAGTAATGGAGGAGTAATGGGGGAATAATGGAGGAATAATGGGGGAGTAATGGGGGAGTAATGGAGGAGTAATGGAGGAATAATGGGGGAGTAATGGAGGAGTAATGGGGGAGTAATGGAGGAGTAATGGAGGAATAATGGGGGAGTAATGGGGGAGTAATGGAGGAGTAATGGGGGAATAATGGAGGAGTAATGGAGGCGTAATGGGGGAATAATGGGGAATAATGGGGAGTAATGGGGAGTAATTTGTTCAGACCGTTAATTATGGAAACATAAAACATTTGATAATTAATAAATAAAATAAAAAACGTCCAACTTGTTTCTGTTATCAGACGGCGAGGCTTTTATTCTGAAACATCTAGAAGACGTGCTGACTTCAAAATAAAACTTCCCTCACATAATTCACATATTTCCCATGATCCTTTTCAGATACGCCACACGTTCGCCGCAGGAACGAGAACTCTTCGCAAAAATCAAAACCCCCCCGCAACTTCCTTTAATGGTTTCAAAATAAAAGACTTCTTCCTTCTCCAAACCAAAAGAAATAAAGATTTACGCATTTGCAATAAACCAAATAATATCCCACGATATCCTGACCTAGATTATTGGTGATCGTTAACAGTTTGATGATAAAAACGGATGATTATTAATATTATTATTATAATTATTAATATTATTATTATTAACGTGTCATTAAATCTTCCCGACGTCCGATCCGATGCATCAATAAAAAAAATGAAAGAAAGAAAGAAAGAAAGAGGATAACTCCTGTCTTCTTTAAACATAGTCAGACTGATGATGAAGCACACACACACACACACACACACAGAAACACACACACAAACAGACACACACACACACAGAAACACACACACAAACAGACACACACACACACACACACAGAAACACACACACAAACAGACACACACACACACAGAAACACACACACAAACAGACACACACACACACACAAAGAGACACACACACACACAAACCTACACACACACACACAGACACACACACAAACACACACACACACAAACACACACACACACAAACCTACACACAGACACACACACAAACACACACACACAAACTGGTTTGCTTGCTCGCACACACACACACACACACACACACACACACACAAACACACACACACATAGACACACACACACACACAGACACACTGGTTTACTTGCTCACACACACACACACACACACACACACACACACACACACACACAGACACAGACACAGACACACTGGTTTACTTACACACACACACACACACACACACACACACACACACACACACACACACACACACACACACAGACACAGACACAGACACACTGGTTTACTTACACACACACACACACACACACACACACACACACACACACACACACACACACACACACACACGTTTATGAATCCACCCGAGTCAACATTTACATTCAGGTCATTATTTGTCCAACATGTGCATCTCAATAACTGGGCCAACGGTTATTAAGAGCTTTTTTGACGGCTGAACGTCTGAATTATTCATATTTTGTTGGAGGCACATCATTTATTTATTAATCAGCGTTAAATCTGGACTCAGATCAGATTACCGGCTGCTGTCCAACACCTTTCCTCTCCGTCGGCTGCTCATTATTTGATCCATTGATTTTTTGAAAATGGCGTTTCCCCAAAATATGAGCCGCCCATTACGCACCATGAATTATAGATGGCAGAGGAGCTGCTGGGAAACAAAAGGCAGGAAGTCCTCCGGGGGGGGGCGGGGCTTCTGGGGGTCCAGCACTGATTGGTTACTCCAAAGCCCCAAATCTTACAGGGTCCCCAACATGTCTCTGAATGGACAGGACGACACATTCTCAACGCCTGATTTGGCACTTTTGGCCTTTGTTGATGACGCAAAAAGTGTCTTTAAGGTCATATTTAGGCTCTCTGGGTCGGGACATACTACTCTCTACTGATGTCTCTACATACTACTCTCTACTGTTGTCTCTCTACATACTACTCTCTACTGATGTCTCTACATACTACTCTCTACTGTTGTCTCTCTACATACTACTCTCTACTGTTGTCTCTACATACTACTCTCTACTGTTGTCTCTACATACTACTCTCTACTGTTGTCTCTACATACTACTCTCTACTGTTGTCTCTACATACTACTCTCTACTGTTGTCTCTCTACATACTACTCTCTACTGTTGTCTCTACATACTACTCTCTACTGCTGTCTCTCTACATACTACTCTCTACTGTTGTCTCTCTACTGCTGTCTCTCTACATACTACTCTCTACTGTTGTCTCTACATACTACTCTCTACTGTTGTCTCTACATACTACTCTCTACTGTTGTCTCTACATACTACTCTCTACTGTAGTCTCTCTACATACTACTCTCTACTGTAGTCTCTCTACATACTACTCTCTACTGTAGTCTCTCTACATACTACTCTCTACTGTAGTCTCTCTACATACTACTCTCTACTGTTGTCTCTCTACATACTACTCTCTACTGTTGTCTCTACATACTACTCTCTACTGTTGTCTCTCTACATACTACTCTCTACTGTTGTCTCTCTACATACTACTCTCTACTGTTGTCTCTACATACTACTCTCTACTGTTGTCTCTCTACATACTACTCTCTACTGTTGTCTCTCTACATACTACTCTACTGTTGTCTCTCTACATACTACTCTCTACTGTTGTCTCTACATACTACTCTCTACTGTTGTCTCTACATACTACTCTACTGTTCTCTCTACATACTACTCTACTGTTGTCTCTCTACATACTACTCTCTACTGTTGTCTCTCTACATACTACTCTCTACTGTTGTCTCTACATACTACTCTCTACTGTTGTCTCTACATACTACTCTCTACTGTTGTCTCTACATACTACTCTCTACTGTTGTCTCTCTACATACTACTCTCTACTGTTGTCTCTACATACTACTCTCTACTGTTGTCTCTCTACATACTACTCTACTGTTGTCTCTCTACATACTACTCTACTGTTGTCTCTACATACTACTCTCTACTGTTGTCTCTACATACTACTCTACTGTTGTCTCTACATACTACTCTCTACTGTTGTCTCTCTACATACTACTCTCTACTGTTGTCTCTCTACATACTACTCTCTACTGTTGTCTCTCTACATACTACTCTCTACTGTTGTCTCTACATACTACTCTCTACTGTTGTCTCTACATACTACTCTCTACTGTTGTCTCTACATACTACTCTCTACTGTTGTCTCTCTACATACTACTCTCTACTGTTGTCTCTCTACATACTACTCTCTACTGTTGTCTCTCTACATACTACTCTCTACTGTTGTCTCTCTACATACTACTCTCTACTGTTGTCTCTCTACATACTACTCTCTACTGTTGTCTCTACATACTACTCTACTGTTGTCTCTACATACTACTCTACTGTTGTCTCTCTACATACTACTCTCTACTGTTGTCTCTCTACATACTACTCTCAACTGCTGTCTCTCTACATACTACTCTCTACTGTTGTCTCTCTACATACTACTCTCAACTGTTGTCTCTCTACATACTACTCTCTACATACTACTCTCTACTGTTGTCTCTCTACATACTACTCTCTACATACTACTCTCAACTGCTGTCTCTCTACATACTACTCTCTACTGTTGTCTCTCTACATACTACTCTCTACTGTTGTCTCTCTACATACTACTCTCAACTGCTGTCTCTCTACATACTACTCTCTACTGCTGTCTCTCTACATACCACTCTCTACTGTCGTCTCTACTCTCTACTGTCGTCTCTACATACTACTCTCTACTGTCGTCTCTACATACTACTCTCTACTGTCGTCTCTACATACTACTCTCTACTGTCGTCTCTACATACTACTCTCTACTGTCGTCTCTACATACTACTCTCTACTGTCGTCTCTACATACTACTCTCTACTGTCGTCTCTCTACATACTACTCTCTACTGTCGTCTCTCTACATACTACTCTCTACTGTCATCTCTCTACATACTACTCTCTACTGTCGTCTCTCTACATACTACTCTCTACTGCTGTCTCTACATACTACTCTCTACTGCTGTCTCTACATACTACTCTCTACTGCTGTCTCTCGACATACTACTCTCTACATACTACTCTCTACTGTCGTCTCTCTACATACTACTCTCTACTGTTGTCTCTACATACTACTCTCTACTGTTGTCTCTCTACATACTACTCTCTACTGTTGTCTCTACATACTACTCTCTACTGTTGTCTCTACATACTACTCTCTACTGTTGTCTCTCTACATACTACTCTCTACTGTTGTCTCTACATACTACTCTCTACTGTTGTCTCTACATACTACTCTCTACTGTTGTCTCTACATACTACTCTCTACTGATGTCTCTCTACTGTTGTCTCTACATACTACTCTCTACTGTTGTCTCTCTACATACTACTATCTAGTACATAGTACTTACTGTATATACTGTAGTTCATGTAGCTGCTGTGGACAGAACCGTCTTTCCTTTTCCACGGAGACAATGAGAGAAAGTTTTAAGTTTTAATAAATCTGACCGAACTCCAGCGGATTTTCTTAAAATGTCCTCATTGCTGGAGAGAAAGTGAAAGTGTTGCATCACAACATGGCCTCCAGCAAGACCTCTGCATAATTCAGCAGCATCTAAAGTCCATGTGTAAACACTTGTGGGCTGAAGAAGTGTTAATGTGAAGCAGAATAAAACACTCTTAAATCTACAAAGAGAAACAGACGTTATTAAATGTGAACGCTGTTTCACGATTGTTACGCCACACACATGAAACCATCAGCCGGCTCGTTAGCTTCATACCGCCGTAGAGCCGATGAAGGGTGTAGCGGCCCACACCGTCCCAGTATCTGGTTATTAGAAATCCCATCTGCCGAACGAAATATCAGCCGATTATATTAAAATAACATCCAGAAATGCATTACAAAACATAACATTAGTTATTGGTAGTTATTTATGAGATTCATTAGGTTTATTGTCTTCGTTTCTCGTCTTCGTTCCCAGGTCTTATTGTCTTCGTTCCCAGGTCTTATCGTCTTCGTTCCCAGGTATTATTGTCTTCATTGCCAGGTCTTATTGTCTTCGTTCCCAGGTCTTATCGTCTTCGTTCCCAGGTATTATTGTCTTCATTGCCAGGTCTTATCGTCTTTGTTCCCAGGTCTTATCGTCTTTGTTCCCAGGTCTTATTGTCTTCGTTCCCAGGTCTTATTGTCTTCGTTCCCAGGTCTTATCATCATTGTTCCCAGGTCTTATTGTCTTTGTTTCTTGTCTCCGTTCCCAGGTCTTATCGCCTTCGTTCCCAGGTCTTATCGCCTTCGTTACCAGGTCTTATCGTCTTCGTTCCCAGGTCTTATCGTCTTCATTCCCAGGTCTTATTGTCTTTGTTCCCAGGTCTTATCGTCTTCGTTCCCAGGTCTTATCGTCTTTGTTCCCAGGTCTTATCGTCTTCGTTCCCAGGTCTTATCGTCTTTGTTCCCAGGTCTTATCGTCTTCGTTCCCAGGTCTTATCGTCTTTGTTCCCAGGACTTATCGTCTTCGTTCCCAGGACTTATCGTCTTCGTTCCCAGGTCTTATTGTCTTCGTTCCCAGGTCTTATCGTCTTCGTTCCCAGGTCTTATCGTCTTCGTTCCCAGGTCTTATCGTCTTCGTTCCCAGGTCTTATCGTCTTCGTTCCCAGGTCTTATCGTCTTCGTTCCCAGGTCTTATCGTCTTCGTTCCCAGGTCATATCGTCTTCGTTCCCAGGTCTTATCGCCTTCGTTCCCAGGTCTTATCGCCTTCGTTCCCAGGTCTTATCGTCTTCGTTCCCAGGTCTTATCGTCTTCGTTCCCAGGTCTTATTGTCTTCGTTCCCAGGTCTTATCGTCTTCGTTCCCAGGTCATATCGTCTTCGTTCCCAGGTCTTATCGTCTTCGTTCCCAGGTCTTATCGTCTTCGTTCCCAGGTCTTATCGTCTTCGTTCCCAGGTCATATCGTCTTCGTTCCCAGGTCTTATCGTCTTCGTTCCCAGGTCATATCGTCTTCGTTCCCAGGTCTTATCGTCTTCGTTCCCAGGTCTTATTGTCTTCGTTCCCAGGTCTTGGTCTTTTTAAATGGAGGCAGACCCATCTGACCCTAAATTTATTTCAGTTATGCTAATTCTGCTTCTGCAGGACACTCTCCTGAAGAGATTCTTAATCTCAACGACTGTTCCTGAAGAGTTGGCCTAGGTGTGTGTGTGTGTGTGTGTGTCTGCATGTGTGTGTGTGTGAGTGTGTGTGTGTCTGTGTGTGTAGGGTTGACCCCGGAGAAGTTCCCCGATGGAAACCACCGCTCATTAGAACCCAAACCACAGGCGGCTGCATATCTAACCACTTCAATCTCCTTCCAACATCTCGGCTGTGGCCAGACCCCCCCCCCGCACCGTGACATCATTCCCCCCCCCTCCTCCCCCCACTGACACCATTATCACCACAACTAACATCAAACATGTTATGAACCATTTCAAATGTAAAAAGTACATCTAGTGTCTGGATTATTCTTCATTTAATGTAAAACAGCAGGCTCATGACTTTTTAACCCAGACTGTCCTCCCCAGAAAAACTCCCCCGGGGGGGGAGGGGGGGGGGGTTTCCAGCATCATTGTGACCTATATTGATGTTTCTAGTGGCGCACCAAATGTCCTGGTAGTGAATTTATCTCTTCTGGTGTCTTCAGGTCTAATTTGTCCCCTTTCTGAAAAGTTTCTATATCAGAAATTTAGGTTTCTTTCAATCAAACTGTCCCAAAGTCCCGAGGACGGTTCCAAGGACGCTCCTCACCCGGTACGTTAATCATCAGCTCAACACTTTCACTGGATTTGGGGTTTTTTGGTCAATTTTATAGCATTTGGAGAAAATTGGTTGGAAAATTGTGACAAAGTATGTGATAAATGTCAATAAAATGTGAACAAAGTGACAAAAATCTCAACAAAAGTGACAAATTTGTCAAAAAGAATTTGGGAAAAAAACACAAAAATGTCTAAAGGCTCAGAAAAAGTCGACCGACGTTGAAAAAGTGACCAAAACATCGGGGGGGGGACATTAAGGGTTGAAAAGGACGAGCGTAACGTTGAGATGAGACGTACAGGACGCCCTAAATAGAGGACAGCTCCGTTAGATACACGTTAAATTAATAATCACTTCATTACTTTCATTGGATTTGGCTGTTTTTGTCAATTTTATAACATTCAGGGTCAGAGAGACACACCAGCTCCTCTTCTTCACCTTCATGGAGGCTGAGAAAAAGTCACACTTAACTTCAGGAGGGTCTCGGGTCTGAAAGGACCCTGGGGGGTCCTGGACCTTGGGGGTACTGGACCCTGAAGGTCCTGTTCTGGTCCCGGGTAACAAAGGGTCCGGACCCTGCTCCTGGTCCCCCTAGGACCTATCCTAGTATAGAAATAAGTATATTCTAATAAAGAATATATAAAGGGAATCTACTTCTAAAACCTTCTCTCACCTCCTAATATATATTTATGTGTGTATATATATATATATATATATATATATATATATATATATATATATATATATATGTGTGTGTATATATTATATAAAGGGTACTTTAGCTCAAGTAAAAGATCTGAGAACTGATGAAGACAGACGTGTGAAAACACCCCTCCTTACATGAATTAATATTTCTGCACCAGTTTCCTCAACAGCTGTGAAAATATGGATATTAATGAAAACACAATGTTCATTTTCATGCAGAAACGTTTCAATTATCAGATGAACAAGAAGGTGCGTAAATAAGCAGCTGTGAGTGTGTAATGAGATGAGGAATATATATATATATATATATATATATATATATATATATATATATATATATATATATATATAAATATATATTAGGAGGTGAGAGAAGGTTCAGATGTTCCTGTCAGCTCAGAGGGAAGGGAGCAGATTCTTCATAAGACTCGGTCACGCGTCTATTATTGGAACAATAAGGATCTGACACTGTGTGCACGAGGTCGCCGTGTAAGCCACTTAGACATGACACGCACGCACGCACGCACGCACGCACGCACGCACGCACGCACGCACGCACGCACGCACGCACGCACGCACTGTGTACTGTACTGGTTAGTACCCGGGTACTGGTTAGTACCCGGGTACGGGTACTAACTCCTGTATTCATCCTTAATGATCTTTAATGCTAACTTATTATCAACATTTTATAAAAATTTTTGTTCACTTATTATCCAGTTTCCTCTCATTGGTAAATTTTTTATGTGTGTGTGTTTGCACACACACACACACACACACACACACACACACACACACACACACACACACACACACACACACAGAGACACACACACAGCAGAGCTGCAGAGTCGGAAAATCACAATTCATCTCTACACAGGCTCAAATCCTCTCAGGACGTCTGCTGTAATACTGCTGTGTATGTGTGTGTGTGTGTGTGTGTGTGTGTGTGTGTGTGTGTGTGTGTGTGTGTGTGTGTGTGTCTGTGTGTGTGTGTTGACAGCGGGATGGCTGACCTTTATTCACACTCCAGTTTCTCTTTTGAAAAGATTTCATTCTTCTTCTCCGTGGCTGCAGCGGGACCCTCCTCTTCCTCCTCTGAACCTTCACAGCGGGGTTAATGTAAGGCC
>JABXJD010000310.1:25000-30000 GCA_013375575.1 Percina caprodes | reverse complement strand
ACCTCGGGACATTTTGGGACATTTTGGGACAGTTTGACTCTTCTCTTAATGATGATTTCTCTTAATGATGATTTCTCTTAATGATGATTTCTCTTAATTATGATTTCTCTTAATTATGATTTCTCTTAATTATGATTTCTCTCATCCGGCTGGAGACTTCTGACAAAAACAAATCGATAAATGTTCATAAAGAAGCTTAAAAATGTGGAAAAGAGACAAAATTGTAATTTCTCTTTGTGGGATTTACATTATTATTATTATTATTATTATTATTATTTAAAAAAGCAGCAAATAAGTGTCAACGACATTAAAAAAGACGAAAGCAACGGAGGAAAAATACGTAGAAATATTAAATGTTGACATAAAAGGTCAAAATGAGCCTCAAAAAACAGAAAAAACACGAGAGAAATGTTCAATAATGTCGAGAAAAAGCTGCTAAAACTTTGACAAAAGCATCAAATATGAAAAAGAAGAGATGAAGGTTCAAGAAGAGGAGGAAAAGCAACGGCTGTTACCATGGAAACGCTCCTCCTCACTTTTCATCCTCCTCTAGGTCAGTAAATCCCCTCTCTCCTCCTCTCCTCCTCCTCCTCTTCTTCTCTCTTCCTCCTCCTCCTCCTCCTCTCCTCCTCTTCTCTCTTCCTCCTCCTCCTCCTCCTCCTCCCTCCTCCTCTTCAGTAAATCCCCCTCTCTCCTCCTCCTCTCCTCCTCCCTCTTCCTCCTCCTCCTCCTCCTCTTCAGTAAATCCCCCTCTCTCCTCCTCCTCTCCTCCTCCCTCTTCCTCCTCCTCCTCCTCCTCTTCAGTAAATCCCCCTCTCTTCCTCCTTCTTTTCCTTCTCCTCCTCCTTATCAGTAAATCCCCCCCTCTTCTCTCCTTCTCCTCTTCCTCTCTCCTCTCATTCTCCTCCTCCTCTTATTCTCCTCCTCTCATTCTCCTCCTCCTCCTCTCCCTCTCCTCCCCCCCTCTCTTAATTAAGATTTCTCCCCCCCCCAGACCAGCTCAAACCTTCTTCCTCTGACATGTAATCGATGCGTCCGCGGCGCTGCCCCCATCACTACCGTTGCCCCCCAGCTCCATCACTACCGTTGCCCCCCAGCTCCATCACTACCGTGCCCCCCCCCGTGTCTGCAGGATAAACATGTCCGACACTAATAGGCTCCATTGTGATTAGCAGATCTCTACAAGGTCTCCACAACACGCTTCATCACTCGCGGCCATAAATAAATAATTATCTGAACTTTCCGTCAATTACAAAAGCAGAAGAAGAAAAAGTGGACTCGTTGTGCAGAATATTCATGAGCCCTGCCCCCCCCCCCCCCCCGACACACTAACCCCACTGAAAGCTCTCAGGTAGAAAAACACTATTTACACTTTTGTGCAGGATTTCTTTTGGACTTTGTGATATTTTGCCTGAAAGTTGTGAGTGAATCCGATCTGGGAGTCTGACCTCTCTGAGCTGGAAGCTACTAGAACTCAGAGGGGGAAGAGATTGGGGGGAGGGGGAGACGGGGGAGGGGGGGAGAGAAACATCTTTTATTTAGATATCGGACTGGTTTTAATCACCTGGAGATGGGAAATACACAGAGTTACTGTTAAAGACCTGCAGCACAGCCGCAGTACACACTACATGGGGGAGAGGGGGAGGAAGGGAGGGAGGAGGAGGGAGGAGGGGGAGGGAGGGGGAGAGAAACATCTTTTATTTAGAAATCTGACTGGTTTTAATCACCTGGAGATGGCTGCAGGACTCGGAGGGAAATATACAGAGTTACTGTTAAAGACCTGCAGCGCAGCCGCAGTACACACTACATGGAGGGGGAGACGGGGGGACAGAGAGGGGGAGACAGGGGGACAGAGAGGGGGACAGAGGGGGGGGGGGAGAGTTGTGTGAAAGCTGATTTTTAATCAGTGCATAAAACTCTCACACTGTCTTACTGTCTCATGTCTTCTTGTCCTATTGTCTTCTTGTCTCTTGTCTCTTGTCTCGCGTCTTCTTGTCCTATTGTCTTCTTGTCTCGTGTCTCTTGTCTCGTGTCTTCTTGTCCTATTGTCTTCTTGTCTCGTGTCTCTTGTCTCGTGTCTTCTTGTCCTATTGTCTTCTTGTCTCATCTCTTCTTGTCTCTTGTCTCATGTCTCATGTCTCCTGGAGTGAACCGGGCGTCCTGCAGCCGCTGCCAGCCCGTTGCCGTAGCGATTCCACAGCGTCCTGAAGGACCTGGTCTTGTCCTGCAGAACTCTTCCACGTTAGCTTATTACAATAGCATGCGTGGCAGAATCAATGCCCGGCCTTATTCCTCAGCCCCCGGCGTCCCGGGGGGGTCGTTTTCAATCAACGCGCCAAGCGCGGCGGTGGATTGGCTGGCCGGGGACGGCGGCCTGACCCGGGCAGCGATCCCTTCTATAATCACCTCGGACCGGCGGGTTCTTTTACAGCCGTGGACCCCCACAGACCACCCCCCCTGCCCCCCCCACCCCCCCACCCAGGCCGCTCTCTGCTTTTAATGGATTTCCTGTCTGACGGCCCCGAAATGTCAACACTCAATCACGCGCTAATTGAATTTGTGCAGCAGCTCGACGTCCTCGCGCCATTAAGACATTCTTCTGGAAAACGGACCCTGGATCTGGTTTTACTGCTGACCGGGTCTCGTAATGTTTCTAGCATCTGTCTGTCCAGGCTGGGGGCCTGGGGGAGGACCACAGACTCAGACTGTTTCTGAACATGGGATCACATGACACAAGAGTGTCGAATAAAGTGACAAAAAGCTTCAGAAACACAAAAACATTGAAAAAAATTAAAAAAAATTCTGATTAAATTACAAAAATTTACAAAAAAACATTTAATTTTTTTTTTTTTTTAAAAGCCACAAAAAAAAAAATCTTTGAAAACATTTAAAAAAAAAAGTCAATAAAAATCTGAAAAACTGACAAAAATATTTTACTAAAATATTAATTAAGAAAAATCAGAAGTAACAAAAACTGAAAAAAAAAAATACAATAAATAAAAAATAAAAAAATAAAACACCCAAAAAGTGATTAAAAAAAAATCGTCAAAAACTGGAATAAAAAGGGACAAAACCCTAAAAGCGGACCCTGGATCTGGTCTTACTGCTGACCGGGTCTCGTAATGTTTCTAACGGGGGGGGGGCTCCTCCAATCAGGCGTCACGTCATCATATGAGAGGGTGAAATATGATTTGGGCATAAAGCTGAGATGGAACTACGTTTGTGGCTTTTATTACATTTTATGTTTTGAAGCTTTTATTTTTAACGTTTTGTCACTTTTACGATTCTGAGTCGATTTTTAATTTTTTTAAATTTATTATGTTTGTTTTTTTAAGTTTGTTTTTTTAAGTTTGATTTTTTTCTGATTTTTTGTAACTTTTCCATCATCCGTGTCGATTTAATTTAATTTTTTCTTCTATTTTTTTATCAGGTTTTGATTTTTTTTTACTTTTATTACATTAAACGTTTTGTTATCTGCGTTGATTATGTTTTTCATGATTTAACCCTCCTCCTCCTCCTCCTCCTCCTCCTCCTCCTCCTCCTCCTCCTCCTCCTCCTCCTCCTCCTCCTCCTCCTCCTCCTCCCAACCTGCTCCTCCTCCTCCTCCTCCTCCTCCTCCTCCTCCTCCTCCTCCTCCTCCTCCTCCTCCTCCTCCTCCTCCTCCTCCTCCTCCCAACCTGTCTCCCTCCTCCTCCTCCTCCTCCTCCTCCTCCTCCTCCTCCTCCTCCTCCTCCTCCTCCTCCTCCACCTCCTCCACCTCCTCCTCCTCCTCCTCCTCCTCCTCCTCCTCCTCCTCCTCCTCCCAACCTGTCTCCTCCTCCTCCTCCTCCTCCTCCTCCTCCTCCTCCTCCTCCTCCTCCTCCTCCTCCTCCTCCTCCTCCTCCCAACCTGTCTCCTCCTCCTCCTCCTCCTCCTCCTCCTCCTCCTCCTCCTCCTCCTCCTCCACCTCCTCCACCTCCTCCTCCTCCTCCTCCTCCTCCTCCTCCTCCTCCTCCTCCTCCTCCTCCTCCAATTGACTGCAGGTTTGTTTCTGCCGTCACATTTCTTCAGGTTTTATTTCTTAGAAAGAGACAGAGAGACAGACAGACAGACAGAGGGACAGACAGACAGAGGGACAGACAGAGGGACAGACAGACAGAGGGACAGACAGACAGAGGGACAGAAGGTCCCGGGGGCCGTCCAGCCGGTGTAACCTGATGTAATTGCCGACATTAGCAGCCGTTGGAGTGAATTAAAGAAGATTAGCGGCGGCGGCGGCGTTAGCGGCTAATGGACAGGAAATGGATGGTGTGCAGTTTGGGGGTCATTAGAAAACAGAGCTGGAGTTAAAAGGGGGCTCGGACCCCTCATGAATCATTAACCACGGGGGCACTCCTCCTCCTCTCCGGTTGGGCGTCCACTCAACAGTAATCCTCCCAATCAGAACAGAAGAGTCAAACAGGCCGATGTGGAAAAAGTGACAAAAAAACAAAAAAAAGGGGAAAAACGTCAAAATAAAGCGCCAACAACGTCAAAATAAAGCGCCAACAACGTCAAAATAAAGCGCCAACAACGTCAAAATAAAGCGCCAACAACGTCAGAATAAAGCACCAACAACGTCAAAATAAAGCGCCAACAACGTCAAAATAAAGAGCCAACAACGTCAAAATAAAGCGCCAACAACGTCAAAATAAAGCGCCAACAACGTCAGAATAAAGCACCAACAACGTCAAAATAAAGCGACAGAAACGTCAAAATAAAGCGACAGAAACGTCAAAATAAAGCGCCAACAACGTCAAAATAAAGCGCCAACAACGTCAGAATAAAGCACCAACAACGTCAAAATAAAGCGACAGAAACGTCAAAATAAAGCGACAACAACGTCAAAATAAAGCGACAAAAATGTCAAAATAAAGTGACAACAACGTCAAAATAAAGCGACAAAAACGTCAAAATAAAGTGACAACAACGTCAAAATAAAGCGACAAAAATGTCAAAATAAAGCAACAAAAACAGTTTTT
>JABXJD010000310.1:15000-17500 GCA_013375575.1 Percina caprodes | reverse complement strand
TGTATGTGTGTATATGTATATATATATTTATATGTATGTATGTATGTATATATATGTATGTGTGTATATGTATGTGTGTATATATATGTATGTGTGTATATGTATGTATGTATATATATGTATGTGTGTATATGTATATATATATTTATATGTATGTATGTGTGTATATGTATATATATTTATATAAATTACCATCCCTTTGCATTTTGACTGGCCGAATGCTTACCTAAAACAGCTGGCCCATTTTACCTGAAACTGCTTATGCAAAAAAAGTTGGCACAGTTGATGTTTCAAGAACTGTAGGGCCTAAATAATTATATTTTATGACATAATTTCAACACAAAATGATCACAAACAGTCATTAGTAATCATAAAAACACTTGGAAAAGGCATATATAGTATTATATTATTTTCCCAACTGATTTACCAAAAAGTGGCCCAATTTAGCTGATATCACCCTATGTGTATCATAATTTATTTACTCCAAATGGATAAAATTGAATAAAACACAAAATACAGTGAAACCATTGGTCTGTTTTCATGTTGACTGGATCCATGTGGATCCGTCTGGACCGCTTCGTGTCCTCGTGTGTGAATATAATAATAATATTAGTATTCCTGTCCCAGAGCGGAGGGGAGAGGGACTCTCCGGGTTCGGCACCAGATCCCTCGGCCTCGGGGAATACTGGTCGACGTCCTGCAGCGTCCTGGTCCAGATCACTCATGCAGATCTACATCCTCTGCTGGACCACGGTCCAGATCACTCATACAGATCTACATCCTCTCCTGGACCACGGTCCAGATCACTCACACAGATCTACATCCTCTCCTGGACCACGGTCCAGATCACTGATACAGATCTACATCCATTCCTGGACCACGGTCCAGATCACTCATGCAGATCTACATCCTCTCCTAGACCATGGTCCAGATCATACAGATCTAGATCCTCTCCTGACCACGGTCCAGATCACTCATACAGATCTACATCTTCCTGGACCACGGTCCAGATCACTGATACAGATCTACATCCATTCCTGGACCACGGTCCAGATCACTCATGCAGATCTACATCCTCTCCTAGACCATGGTCCAGATCATACAGATCTACATCCTCTCCTGGACCACGGTCCAGATCACTCATACAGATCTACATCCTCTCCTGGACCACGGTCCAGATCATTCATACAGATCTAAATCCTCTCCTGGACCACGGTCCAGATCATTCATACAGATCAAAATCCTCTCCTGGACCATGGTCCAGATCATCTATCTATTAATTATTAATGAGCTTTTTAATTCACCAGGTAATCTAACGGACTGCAGATGGAAATCAGCCCTTGGGCTGAAATCTGTCACATTTACATGTTTTGAAATAATAAATTAAATTAAATTAAATTAAATTAATCAGATTTCCCAGAAGCCATTTTGTTTTTTCTTTCTTTATTTTCAGCTCTTCTGTTTTTTGGCTTTGTTCCATTTTTACTTCATTCATCACTCGTCAGATTGGCTAAAAACTTTAAAATGTTGGAGATACGTTAGCATTAGTGTCTCTCTCTCATTCTGCTCTGGCATTCTCTCTCTCATTCCCCAGAGCCAGAGCAGGGGGAATGAGAGAAGGAAACACCAGAGCAATAATAATAATAATAATAATAATAATAATAATAATAATAATAATAATAATAATAATAACATATGTTGTGTGTTAATCCCACGAGGGGATCCTTTAAAATAAATGCACCTTCAGTGTGACAGTGTGACAGTGTAACAGTGTGACAGTGTAACGGTCGGACGGTGTGACAGTGTGACAGTGTGACGGTGTAACGGTGTGACAGTGTTACAGTGTAACAGTGTGACAGTGTGACAGTGTAACGGTGTGACGGTGTGACAGTGTGACGGTGTAACAGTGTGACAGTGTAACGGTGTAACGGTGTAACGGTGTAACAGTGTGACAGTGTGACAGTGTGACAGTGTGACAGTGTAACAGTGTGACAGTGTGACGGTGTAACGGTGTGACAGTGTGACAGTGTGACAGTGTAACAGTGTAACAGTGTAACAGTGTGACAGTGTGATAGTGTGACAGTGTAACAGTGTGACGGTGTAACGGTGTAACGGTGTAACGGTGTAACGGTGTAACAGTGTGACAGTGTGACGGTGTAACGGTGTAACGGTGTAACAATGTGACAGTGTGACAGTGTGACAGTGTAACGGTGTAACGGTGTAACAGTGTGACAGTGTAACAGTGTGACAGTGTGACAGTGTGACGGTGTGACAGTGTGACAGTGTAACAGTGTGACAGTGTGACAGTGTAACAGTGTGACAGTGTGACGGTGTGACAGTGTGATAGTGTAACAGTGTGACGGTGTGACAGTGTGACGGTGTAACGGTGTGACAGTGTTACAGTGTAACAGTGTGACAGTGTGACAGTGTAACGGTGTGACGGTGTGACAGTGTGACGGTGTGACAGTGTGACGGTGTGACAGTGTGATAGTGTAACAGT
>JABXJD010003038.1:0-37375 GCA_013375575.1 Percina caprodes | reverse complement strand
ACTCAGTTCTAACTTCCCAAGTGGGGGAACAATAGAGAATAAAAAAATAATTATGCCAGATTTCTTCATGCAACTGCCTGCCTCCTTTTGAAGTAGCTCCTCTTGGAAGTTGAAGAAGCAACTGTTTTAGCTGTTGTGACTGTATTCCAATGCCACAGCTCGTCAAGGACAGGAAGAAAAGCTGTCTTTTGTTCAGCGCCAGCAAATCCACTCATGTTGACGTGGTTGTGCTCTTTCAAACCTCCTCCCCACCCCCCACCCTCCTTCTCTCTGTTTGACAGGTGCAAGTGCAACCTTCACGCTAACAGCTGTGTATATGACAAAGAGAAGTTGAGCTGCGAGTGTGAACACAACACAACTGGGCCTGACTGCGGCCGCTGTAAGAAGAATTACCAGGGCCGGGCATGGAGCGCTGGCTCCTACCTGCCCATCCCAAAGGGCACAGCCAATATCTGTGAGTAAAAACACACACACACACACACACTACAGTTGAGTAATTAAAAGCACACAGCAGGTATTAGTATAGGTCTTACAAGCACTGGGCAAAATAATGGAGTTTTCCGACAACGGCAGATGAGTTCTGTTGCAACATTAAGTTCCAATTAGCACCATCTTGAGAGTTCTGACAATAACTGTCAGAATAGTGAGACATTGAGTTGTGAGGTTTCAAAGCAGTGTGAAGCAACTAAGGACATTTTGGCGAGAGATCAAATGTTGACTTTTCTGTATTTGATTGATCAAGTCCTGTGGATGTAGTCCACAGGAGGCTGTAGTAAAAGGAAGTTAAACCAATGATTGTATAGTGTGAACATCTTCTCGGGTTCTGTAGCCCTGTGTTGTAATTTAGCCAAACAACACAGGGATGTTTTGACATGAAAATCTTCTCAAGAGTAACTGAAATTGGACCAACAATTTGCAAACTTATGTCAAAATTATGCTGGGCAAACTGTATTCTCCAGTCAAAGCAGGAAGTAAGTCATTGATAGTGAAAGCACACACTTCCTACGACAGCCCAGTCACTTCAGTACTGATACCAAAACTATACACAGAAAGACAAAGTCTTTCAAACTTGGACTGAAACCTTTAAATATAAGGGGAAGCATTGCTCCATATTAGCAACTTAATATGCACAAAAACTGCTAATTTATTAATTTATTAGCATCACTTTATGAGGTTTTGTAACATTAATATGAGTTCCCCCAGCCTTCCTATGGTCCCCCAGTGGCTAGAAATGGCAATAGGTGTAAACCGAGCCCTGGGTGTCCTGCTCTGCCTTTGAGAAAATGAAAGCTCAGATAGGCCGATCTGGAATCTTGTCCCTTATGAGGTCACAAGGGGCAAGGTTACCTCCTTTCTCTGCTTTGCCCACCCAGAGAATTTGGCCCACCCATGAGAGAGAGGCATCATGGCTTTCAAATGAGTGGCAGTTGGTCAAGGCCACCCCCCCAGGCTCCACCTTGCCCTTCCCTCCTTCCTCCTCAAAAGCTGATTTCAAAAGAAATGGCACATACTAAGGAAAGCTCATTGTGCAATTGGCTCTAGTGGCTATACTTCTGCACCAAGGCTGAATTTTGGGAAAGAGACTTCATAAAAAGTCATTGGACCTTTAAATAATTAGTTTTGAATGTACATTAAGGCAAGGCAATTGTATTTGTATAGCCCTTTTCAGCAGCAATGCAATTCAAAGTGTTTTACATAAGAAAACACAAAAAATTAAACAATTAATACAAGATTAAAAACAATTAATCAAAACCAGGTTGAATACCAGAATAAAAGAATAAAAACCACAGTACAGTGCAGTGCACATAATTAAACAAAGGCAATATCGAAACGGAAGGTCTTCAGCCTTGACTGAAAAGAGCAGAGCGTTTAGCGGAGTTTGTTCCAGATATACGGAGCATAGAAACTGAACGCCACTTCCCCTTTTTGTTCTGGTTCTGGGATTGGCAAGCAGACCTGTCCCTGATGACCTTAGAGGCCTCTGCGGTTCATAATTCACTAGATAACTTAATTTGGCCCTAAACCATTTAGCGACTTATAAGCCAGCAGAAGAATTTTGAAATCTATTCTTTGGGGCACAGGAAGCCAGTGTAAAGACTTCAGAATTGGACTGATGTGATCAGCTTTCCTTGTGATAGTTAGGACATGAGCAGCAGCATTCTTAATCAGCTGCAGTTGACGGATTGATTTTTTAGGGAGACCTGTAAGGACACCGTTACAGTAGTGTATTTTACTTTAGATAAGGGCGTTGATAGGTTTTTCCAGATCTTGTTGACACATAAGTTCTTTTAGCCTTGATATGTTTTTAAGGTGGTAAAAGGCTGACTTTGTTATTGCTTTAATGTGGCTACTAAAGTTTAGGTCAGAGTCCATAATTACACCAAGATTGCTGGCTTTGTCTGTTGTTTTTAACATTATTGTTTGAAGCTGGGTGCTGGTTTTAAGGGTTTCTCTTTGCTCCAAAACGATCACTTAGTTTGTTCAATGCATCTAGCCAGTTTTTGTATTGGACTGTAGTCTTCAGGTGACAGTGTTATGTAGATTTGTGTGTCATCTGCATAACTATCATCATTTATATTATTATTTTCATAATATGAGCCAGTGAAAGCACATAGATATTAAATAGAAGGGGTCCGAGGATAGAGCCTTGTGGAACTCCACACATCATATCTCTTACCTATGGACACAAAGTAGATCCTATTCTTTACGTAGGGTTGGAACCACTTTAGGACAGATCCGGGGAGGCCAACCCAGTTTTCCAGTCGATCCAATAGAATGTGGTGGTCAACCGCAGTAAGCTTATATATATATATATATATATATATATATATATATATATATATATATATATAGCTTATATAGGTGCAGTAAGCTTATATTGCATCTGCCTGAAAATGCCTTGTGTCTGATTCATGTCACGGCCACAACACCAAGTCAGTAATTTGATTAAAAAGACCATGCACGCTCTCTCCTCCATCTGTACAAACTCAGTGTGTAGGGTCAGGGTTACAGTTCCCTTTACCTTTTAATTAGAAACTTTTCTTTCTATCTGTATTGAAAGGAAAGTGACTTGCAGACCTAATAAAATGAGCACTGCTTTGTTAAACTTCGTCTCAACTGTAATAACTGATAACAGTGTTTCAGGAGCTGTTATAATAAACAAAGCAATGATTGATTATCTATGATTATAAATCATGTGTGTATATTATTGTTTTTCCCCTATTTAAATATGATTATACATAATTTGTGTAAATCTGTGTTTTTCCCCTATTCTACTGTTTCTGTATTGCAGTTTGTGGTGGGACTAACTCAAATTTCTAACTCAATAGATATTAGCAGCAACATTCCACTGAAGAGGTTATTCAAATGATCTTAAGTGTGCTGGGTATCACCAATGATTTCCCAAATCGATTCAGTCCCAATACCAAATTAGCTTGGATATAAAAGAGATTCTGAGAGAACTGTAAATTGTACAAACAAGAAGAAACCCTCATATTTTTTTATTATGCACTAGATTAATGTTTACATTAAGAATTGAGCCCAACAAAAGTTTGTTCAAGGTACTTTTCACTTAAAAAGACTAACATTATATTAACATATTGAACATATTGATCATATTAAAGGATCGATTTCGGGAGCTTATTAATCAATATCAGATAACTCAAACAAAGATTGATTTCAACCGGAGATCGGTTTCGGTGTAAAATATGTAGCTGTATCATCCATTTTTTATCCCTCCCGGAAGAAACAAGACATGATTTAGAAACACGTTCCGGAAACAGGCTTCCCCACTCATAATGGTCTCTTGACTCCAAGGTCTTATCATAAAATAATGGCATGTACAAACATAAAGAGTAATGTTACACATAACACTTTAGGAGGGTGTCATTATTGGGAACAGCAGTCTAAAATAAATTTACAATAATACACCACATTCATGTGCAGTTATAGGGGCCAATGTATGATCCATTCCTTCAGCAGACTGCATGATCTTGCATCATCATTATTATTGTGAAGTGCCTGTGGAGGTAGGGACACAAGCTTTAGGGACTTTACACTGATATAATAAATGTATTAGAGTGAATAAATAAGGTTCTCCCAAGCTGCAGCTGCAAGGGTAATGTAGGATAGAACCAGTTATTTACTTGCTTGGGCTGCAGAAAGTAGGCCAGCTTTACAGTAGTCTTTTCTTTTTTCGAATGTCTTGTGGTGACGTCACATCACATGAGAAATTTGTCATTGTCTTCTTCAAGAGCTTGGGCTTGTTAACCCAATGAGACAGCTTCTTCTTTGTGCTCTTTTATGACATTTTTGTGAATGAAACTTGTCTACAGCCAGAGTGGAACCCTTATGTGGCAATAGAGGTGCGTTCATGCTAATGATCGTTACCCAAATTCACAACTACTCACGAACGGTTGGCTCTCATCGAGTTAAAACAAGCAATTAAGAGAGAGTGCTGAATTGGACTCGTAGCACTCTTGAGTATGAGCAGACCTCATAGGAAAAAAGAATGATTTAAGATGAAGATATAAAAATGTTCTTGCACAAGGCCCTTCCTTTTTGTGATATTGGGCTATGCAGAAAAACTTTGCCTTGGGTAGACGGAGAAATGTAAAGCTATTTTTTTTAAAAGCCATGCAAACTTTTGGGATATATTACCTCCATTTCCTTATTTTTTCAAAGGTTTTCTCTCCAACACATTCATTCAAAACTCTCACTGTGTATTGTTTATTTGGATTCCCCCCCATAGCTAAACTATGATCCAGGTCGACATGTTTACACTTCCTCAATGACTGCTAATGGGCACTAGGGGGCAAATAAGCTGTGAGTGAATACATTAATTAATAAATGATTGACCTTTGCGTTGATATGATTCACGTTTAGCATAAAGACAGTCAACATCATCCCGTCCTTGTTATCCTCTCCAGTTCGTCTGCCATACATCAGCTGAAGCAGCAGGGAGTTTTATCCCCTCCTGTCCCCTTATTGCATCCGCTGTGATTTCTGCCTTTCTCTGCTGTGCTCGAGGACTCTCTGCCACTGGCTGATGACTTATTCTTCATCCCAGAGGATCCGTGTTATGAGACTTAGGGAGGGTTAGTGAAATGGCCATTGCCAGAGCCTAGATTGACAGCACATTATTAAAAAAGGTGACACACACACTCACACACTCACACACACAGGTGCTCATCCAGACCTCCACTACCCAAGGACACACACACGCTACCTTTGCCCTGCAAGTGATGAAAAACAGTGTTAGTATAAAGTGCATTATTATACTTTGTCTTGGAGGAAAAATCCATAATGTAATAATGCAGTGAAAAATCTATAGGAATCTGATTCTGTCCCTCTTGAATAGAAAATAAATGCACAAAGCTGACATAAAAATGCACCTTGTGCTGTTCTATAATCTTCAAGCCCATTCAACTACAAATACCAAAATTACCCTTCCCTCTCAATGTTTCCCCCAAACCCAGTGAGCATATGGCAGCTTCTCGGATACAAATTTGTCAAAGATGAAAATTTAATTAAGATTTAATTTCTTTTTACTATGCCCATCGAGTCGTCTGATGCGATAAGGAGATCGATGAATCATTATCCGGAGGGGGGTGTGGAGTTAGGGAGGGGCTATATTTCGTCTTACAATGGCACGAAGAAGAAGAAGAAGAAGAAGAAGAAGAAGAAGAAGAAGAAGAAGAAGAAGAACAGGATTCAAAAAGTGATGAAGAGAGAAAAGGATGGCGGAGATAGAAGGAGGGGAAGTGGGCATCACTCTCTGTCACAGCTAACTCAGCCTTCTGGAGTGGCTCTGTCTTTCTCGCTTTCCCTCTCTCCATCTATGACTCTCACCCCCAGCCGTCTCTCTGCTTTCTCCCTCTGCGGAGACAGAAGGAGAGGGATCAGTTCGAGAATTAACCATGGCAGTTCATTTCACTGTAGGGCTGAGGAAACTGAGGGAGATAGAAGCCAGCGGTGGATGGGGGGCAGTAACGGGTGGCCTTTGAAAAGTTGATTTCAAATAGTAAAAATGTATCCTGAATGTTATATTAAAGGGAAAAAAATCATTGAATGCACTTTAAACTGAAAACTGGATTTGAAGAATAGTACTTTTCTGCACCCTGTATGTGTCTGCAGTAGCCTATGTTGGAAAAATAAGATTCAGCCCAATCCCTTGGCAGTCCCCCAGAGCAGGCTGCTGCAGCCCAGTCTCATGGCAGTTCACGAAATGGTCTCGTTCTTAAATAAATGAGAAAATCCTGTCCCTGTTGACGAATCACTAGATCAAAAATAACGTGACCATTTCACAAACTGCCGTGAGACCTGGTTGGAAGGTGAGCTTAGTTTAGTTTAAGTGCTGGATGTCTGAATCAGTAGCAACTCTGCTCAAGGTAAAGTGCTCATATTATGCTTTCTGGATTTTCCCCTTACCTTTAATGTGTTATATATCTTTTTTATTCATGTAATAGGTTTACAAAGTGAAAAAGCCCAAAGTCCACCCCGAAGATACAAACTGCTCCAAACAGCTCTATTGTAGTCCAGCTTTTACTTCCGTGACGAACGCGTGTCAGTGTGTAGAAGTGAGATGCCTCACGCAGTCAACACACAGGGTGAAAAGAGGGGCTGCAGCAATTTATTTAATAAAATATGGTGTTTTTTGAAGATTAAACCATGTAAACCTATTCTGGTACAACCTCTGAATACAATTATGAACCTGAAAATGATCATAATATGAAGTCTTTAAGGTTTCAAGTGGCTTCAACTCAAACAAGTACATACACACATACACACACACGTACAGAATGTGTGCACACACTAATGGCCCTTCAACAGAAAAGATACTGGAAAGCAATGCCAGTGCAGACACATTCTTAGCTAAGATGCTACACTCAATATGTTAATGATACTAGTTTTTGTAGGGGGGGATGGCGAGTGTGAGCACTGTAATTTCCATTTTTATGGATGAAATAAACTTGACTTGACTTGACTTGACTTGATAGGCATTGCATCTGGATCTGCATTAAAACAAGCTCTGTAAATGGCCACATGCTGGTTCAATGCCCAAAGAAAACAGATAGGATTCTCAGATCAAGTCCTCTTACTTAAATTTGTCATGTCGTTATTAGATATTGTGCTAATTAACAGACAAATGATGAAAGAGAATAAACTTACTTTCCTAAATGTTTCTAAAACATATCTTTCGAGAGACAGTGAAAGAGAAAGTGTCGGGTTTTGAAAGCATCAGCAGACTAATCCAAGAACGTTGCTTCATACTGTAGTTCAAAACAGCTCGACTGCTTTTACAAACTAGTGTAGCTTGCTAATTTCTATTTTGTAGGATAATATTTTGTAAACTGTGGAAAGCTTTAATCTGCCAAATGCACAGAAGCGGATACATTATTCATCAGGAATGTTCAAATCCCTCTGCAGATTCCCAACTTTATAGTTTTTCATCCATTTAAAGATGCATTCTCACCTCACACAGGGTAAAGTTCTTTACAAATGCAAATGAAAAGTAATTGTTACCAGTGAAAGACAAGCTGAGATTGTAGGAAAGGACAAAGCGAAGCTATCGAAGGTCGTGAAGAGCCAACATATTCTCACTACCATCTGGTAAAATACGGACGCTTGGTCAGGTGCCTTTGTCATTAAAGTCCCCTTTAGCATCATATAACACGCTTTACCTAAACGCGCTTGGTTGGGACTATTGTCTGTTAGCTTGAAACTGTTAGCTTAAGGAAAATGTCGTGGGTGGGTTTACGGTTCCTCGACACATGGGAATAACGGGCCGGTTAAAGAAGAAAGCGGCTTCCCTGACACGGGGCACTAACAGGACGGTTAAGGACACACACGGGACACAAACCCCGCTCTCCTGGGTGAAAGTCCTGCGTTTGACTCATCCAACCCCGTGACCAACCTCCCTACGCGGAATTTCCCCCTTACATACTACTCGCTAAACCCCGTCTACATGCTGCTCTCCCCAGTACGTTCTACACACACACCGAAGGGTGCTTTTTTGTCACGTCAGATGTGGACAGCCACTGTCCAAACGTCCATATTTTACGTGATTGGAGTGAGAACGGGTTGGAAGATCATGACTTGTATTTACATTGTGACATAAGCAGCTATATAGTTATTGTAAGTTATTTAGGAGGAGGGCTACCTTGCTGCATTGTGACAGCCTGGTAAATGAGTTGAGTTGGATGATTACTGAGAATTTGACGACACTGACAGATCCTTCCAATCACCTGCAGCCTTTTTCTGATGATAACAAACAAATTGACTGTTATTGGTGCAAGAATTTAGACACTTTTAATGGGCAATCAAAATATGACAAATTACATAGTCATAGTCTTTTTCTCTGAGCAAACACGTATAGATTTATTTTATTATTTATTTTGGAAACTTTTTAAAGATTAGGTCTTCATTTGTCTGCAGCTTGATAAAATGAATAGATTTTCAGGACAGGATTAGGAGACACTTGTTCAGATTTAGCTGAAGCCAGCCTCAGATCTCCTTTGATCAAAGCAGTATAAGGCGTGGACATGCAGCGGATTTCACTGTAATGATTCATCCTCTGCCTAGAGAGAAGATCCACATTAGCCCCGCACCGTCTGACTGAAAACCCTGCAGTTCTTGGTCCCCGATGGAGAAAAAAGTAGTGCTATCTTATCTGGAGGTTACAGTCAAAATAACAACAAATATTATTTTATTTATATGACCTACAAATTGCATTCTTCTGCCGCTGTTTTCTAGTAAGTGTTCTCAATGCAGAGCTACCAGATGCCACAGCCTGATGGCTGTTTTATGCTTCTGTCAAATCGACGGCGTCCCCCGTTTTTTGCCCTTCATTTAATTATATCAATTTCTTTCTCTATGAACACACATATATATATATATACATATATATATATATATATATATATATACATGTATGTATATATACACATATATAGACACTAAATACAGTATATATATATATATATATATATATATATATATATATATATATATATATATATATCACTTCAGCATACTTTAATTCCCAAATAATTATATAATGTATCTATACCAGTATATATAGTACCAGTGCTGTGAGGAAGGATGCTGCTGTAGGCCTAGCAGAGACAGTGAGGAGGGTGGTAGAGCTAGGGGGAAAAAAACAATGACACACAAATGTACTTTGAGTTTGTAATTAACTCTACAGTATAGGGGAACACATATGACAATAATCCTAATGTCTACATGTAGATGCATTTGAACTTAACTGTACATTAGGTCAATTATTAATAATTATTAATAATGATTCATTATTATTTAATTATAAGTATTAAAATTGCAGAGTTAGAGTTACAGTAACAGATTGTATAGAGACAATATGTACAGTGTCAACCGAGAGAAACAAGGAGAATTGAACAGGCAGACAGTGGCAACAAAGAACAACATACTGTAGAGAATGACAGTAACAGCATACTATCAGCACTAACAGGCAGCACACAGCCGCTGCAACATCCGCTTTCTTTTTCTTGTTTTTATTTTGTTCTTTAAAAAGTAGCAAGCATTGTTTGCCTGTCACTTACATTAAATGTTTAAAAAATCTGTTACATCAGGTACTGCTTGTATTATTTCACCATCTGTACACAAATGTAATTCTGTGGGTGGGGCTGCATGGGCGTGGTAGTGTGGGCCGGTGTGCCTATAGTGCCAAGGCTGAATTTTTGTCCCAGTCCCCCTGTTGAGATTTTACAGGAGTTTGTATGGTTTGCCCAAATATAGCAAACTGCCTTGAAAAATAAGATGTTTAAATATTGATTGTAGGCATTAATATTGTTTAAGGAGCCCTGGGTAGCACATTACTAACTAACGCATTAGTGTAATCACATTACTTTGCTAATAGTGCACTAATGAAGCACTCATGTAATGACATTACACACACGTGCCATTACATTGTTCCATTTAGAATGTCAGCAAAATTGCTTACAATTGCTTGATAAAAAAGAAGGCATTCATTTATTTATTTAATAGTGATTGCTCTTTAAATCTACACACAGTAAGCTTTGTGAAACCGACTGGTCTACTTCAAATATGAGTTTTTTCATCAGGCCCACAGCTTGCCTATGTATTCATCCAGTGCCCTGTGTTTAGGCATAAATAACCATGAACACTTTGCTGCACAATAAACATAAAACATAGCTTCACTTCCATCTTCTCCCTCTTAACACCCACTTTGTGCTTTTATTCCTTTTTCCACAGCTATTTGAATTTCCATTTTACCCCATTTGCTTTTTTTTTTTTCTCTGTAAAACTCATCGCCTGTTGTTTTGCATCCTCTCACGTTGTTGCTCTTTCTGCCTTTCTATCTCACCACCGTTGTCTTCTTTTTATTCTTCTGCCTCCGCCTTTTCTCCATCTCTTGGTTTTGTTTCATGCTCGCATTTTCTCTCTCTCTCTCTCTCTCTCTCTCCCAACCACCCCAGAGACCATGCTTGTTTGCTCTGCCTTTCCCACATCTCGGCTCTGTGCAGCTGTGACGGTAATCTTTCTTTCAAATATTTGTTTCTTCCAACTTCAGATTTTGTTTTTATTCCTCCCCCTATAGCTAACGCCACCGATGTACACCTCATTCCTTCCTTGAAATCTTAAACTGTTCTTTTTCCAACTTGGCTCCCAGGCACTTTAAGTCTTGCCACCTTTAATTCAGATCTACACATTGAGAGGGAGCAAGCGAGCTGGGGACTCTGGCGGGGCAAGCTGTAATTTTGCTCCTGAGGAATTTTATCAAGTTGTTGCTTTGTGCTTGTGTTTTGGCTGCCTTTCCACTGCTAACCAGTTAGCAATGCCTGTCAGCATCACTGGGCTCCATATAGCCAAAGAGCTTCAGATGATGATGGATTGCTAAAAAATGATGGCAGCCAGGGAAAGTAATTACAAACTTTGCCTGCGGTGGAAATTCAGCAGATAAGCCCCCCTCTAAAGTAGTCCAGATTGCGCCAAACCAGGTGAGACACATCGAAGGTCAATGCCGAATGGATACTGACAGAAACAATGTAATTACACACACACACACACACACACACACACAAAACGCACACGCACACATACACACTCTAGCTTCCAAGCCAACTGTTCTATTGACAGCAGACTCTTATCTGGCAAATTTGATGTTCTCTTTTTGTACATGTTATACATTCAGGGTGAAAAAGTCAGACTGCCAGCCCAAATCTGTTTTTTATTTTTTTCATATCCAGATTGCATCCAGATTGATTTAAAAAATATCCAGACAGCAAAAAAAATACAAAATGTGATCTTTGTAACCACATCTGGAAGTGGTTTAAAATGCGATTCCAATCTGATTTCTACAGATGTGTCTCAGTCCGAAATATCTGGCCACCCAAATCGGATTGAAATTGTCTTTTGTGTCACTCGCAACGCGAGACACGATGACATGTGCTGAGCTGAATCCATGCTGCCACTCCATACTACCAACCTCCATTTCTCATGTTTCCGCCTTACTGCAGCAACCCATGCAGAGGTTGATGATGTCGGGACACACAAATCCAAACTGGTCACTTCCAAATAAGAGTCAGTCTGAAAAAAGAAACAAATTGGATTTGCTTGCTCTGTTAACTTAAATAACAGAATAGCTTGTTCAGTGAGGAAATAGAATGTTTGCTAAAGATGTAAAGCCTTTGGCGCCAAGGGAAAACATTTTATTATTGGTTTCTGATAATCCATTAGCAAGGTTACAGTAATGGTCTTGGATGGATGACAGTGGAACTGAAGCAGAGAAGGATGAACATCAAGCACTGAGACTTGAAACCACACAGCTCTCTGATTCAATGATTATTGTAAATCAGTTGATGCCCTACACAAGTCAAGCTCTCCACTTTATTTTTAGTTTAATGCCCACATTGTGTGTGTGTGTGTGTGTGTGTGTGTGTGTGTGTGTGTGTGTGTGTGTGTGTGTGTGTGTGTGTGTGTGTGTGTGTGTGTGTGTGTCCGTGTTCTGTCGCATGTGCTGAACTTACATGCGCACAGATCATGTTCAGTGAATTGCACATCCCTTGGAGATCATGTTCATCACCCAGTGGCTCGCAACTATGAGGTTCACAACCACAATCCCTGCATAACTCATACAAATCAATGGAGCACAGCATCCACATAAGCAGTTCCTAATGCTCTTCCTGTGCGATAGGACAAAATTAGATTGCAGCCCGTGCCCCGTAATAGCGGAGCCAAGCAGGTGAAGGGGATCGGAAATGACAGTGATTGAGAATAATCAAATGACCCGACATGGGATCCTGGACATGTGCTTGAACCCCACAGGTTGTTCGTAAAGTGGCGAATAATTGCACTGACAGGCCACTGGTGTTCCATGTCATGACCTGGAAGAAAAGGTCATTTGACCCAGAACTAGTCCAGTTGACAAAGAGAAATTTGTCAAATGAGTCGTCATTTTGACTTCATAACATGTGATGGGTTCAACACTGCCAGTCATTGACATTTAGCTAAAAGCAAAAAGCATACATGTACAGCTGGTACAGTCAACACAGTGTACATTTTCTCTGAATAAAAACGGTTATGACAAATATTTGTTCAAATGGTGAACTTACAGTTTAATGATTCACACTAATGGAAGTCATCTCTCTCTCTTTCTCTCTGCTTTTAGAAATGTGTATTCAAATGCCTCTCTGTTTAATGTAGCGGGTCCCCTGCTAATCTGCCAGACTAGATGTAGAAAGTACCTGTGCAATAATTGCACAGTCAGCTACCTAACCAGGCCCTTTTTAGCACTGCCTTACTGTTTTTTTTTCTTCTCTTTTTTTAACAGTTCAGTTAAAAGGCTAAAACACAGTGAGAAGCTGGAGAAACCTTGTATAATACATGTATGGCTCAGCTGTGTAGGAATAAATAGAGTTTGCAGAAATGTGTTGGTAGATGATAATGGCGTCCAAATGTGATATAATTAAGGAAACTGATTGGTTACACATTATACTGTAGAAACTGCATATTACATACATACATACATACATTTGCTATGATAAGCCTTGCCCTCATTAGTTACTTGTTATGACCCAGCTCCTATAGGCCACAACAAATAGGAGACAGACCATAATAAAGTTATATAGTTATATAAGTAATATACTTTATTAATTCAAATCAAACCAAATTAAAGGATTATTGTGATGTGGTTGTCAGCATAGCCAGTGGTGTAAGGATGTGTGTGTGTGTGTGTGTGTGTGTGTGTGTGTGTGTGTGTGTGTGTGTGTGTGTGTGTGCAGACAAAGCATGAAGACAAACTAAAGCAACATAACCAAACCAATAGAAAAAAGGGAGAACTGGAACCACGGCAACCAGCAGCTGCACTGCAGCCAGGCCTAATTAACCTGGGAACTTTTAGGTGTTCCATGTTACAGTAACGAGCACCTGCAGAGTCAGTGAGACAGTTGAATCTCACAACACAAGACACAGTAGAGGTTGCAACATAGTGTTGCTAAGCCTGTCAAGCTTTATTAAAATTGTAGCTGGCAGATTTCATCAGCTTTAGCTAGCTAGCTAAAGTTAACGTTGGTGTTGGCATTAGTATCAGCAACATTCTCGCTAGATGTAGCGTTTTTTCAGACCCTGTCATTTCTAAAAAGTTGACTACCAACTAATTTAGCAACTTCAGACTATCAGGGGAAAAGCAAGACATTTTATATTGGTAATATTTCCATGCATGCTGCTCAGAGTAATCACAGTCCATCTGCCAACAACATGGGGTCTTCCTCCTAACCCTTTTGCGCTGTAAGCAGCAGGAAGTCAGCCGACAGCCACTGGGCTGTATGCAAATGAAACAAATGATGTATGATGTCGTTTGGCAACTTTTTAGCAACTTTTGGAGCTAGTGCAAGCTACTATAAGAGCAACACTGGCTGACGATTGTCCAATGAGTTGGTTGAAAAGCCCAGTCTTCTGCTGACTTTTTTAATGTTTAAGGCTAAATAGTTTTCTTGTATTATATGCATGTAACAAAGCACAATTGTAGCCAGGCATGCTAACATTTGCAGCTTATGTGAGAGCAGGTAAACTGACTGTTCATTCTTAACACTTTAAGTCTTGTGTTTCTGGCTATGGAAATGTTAAAGGAAAAACATATCATATCCACTGCATGATGGCACAGTGGGTATTGACACATGCTTTTGGTGTTCAATTCCCACTGCGATACATCAACCAATCTGTCCCTGAGCAAGGTAATTGACCCATAGTTGCTTCAGAGGTGTGCTATATAGTAATTGTAAGTCGCTTTGGATAAAAGCGTCAGCTAAGTGACATGTAATGTAATGTAATGTAATGTAACACAACTCTCTGTAAAATCACAGTATTGCTCTTATCCCATGGACACCGCTTGGACCAACTATTATGGTTGCTAAGCTATAATTGGACAATCTTTGTTTGTGGGAGATGCTTAGCAAACAGCCAATTAGCCTACATATTAAACAGATACATATTTTACTGTAGAATGTATAAGTAGCTGTAGACTGGAGGCACTTTTCTAACTTCATTTGAAGTACAAATTGAACTTGATTACATAGAAAATGCATGAATCTGGTTACTTCTTAATTAGTATAACTATTAGTATAACTGGTAGATTAAATTGGGTTTTTGATACCATTTTTTAAAGTTGGTTCAGTCAACCTATTCAAACTGTTATCATTATTATATTGATATTACCCTTCAAAAACCCGTAATAGTCAGACACATTATCATATTTGTAAATTGATGTGGAATGATATTTGGTTTGTGTAGTGTAATTTTAACTGTTCTGTTGGATCAATATCGTGATGCTCAGAACCAATGCTGCCAAATCAAACTGTACTGTGATAAGGTGATTGTGATTGTCCTTTCCTTTGTCCTTCCTGTCTCATGGTTAGCATCTGCCCACCCCCTTGAGGTTTGACAGCCATTATGCTCCTCCTCCATATGTCAGCATAGCCTCCTGCACTTCACAGCTTTCAGACAGGTCACAGATTTGGATCCTAAATACAGCTTGCAGTCAGAGATCAGAGGAAGAGTGATTGAATGACATGAGTTTGATTAAAGTCCACGTACACAAACACATGCCCACTCTCAGGAAATCCTCATGTTTTCCATGAGTACTTGGAGATATTTTGTGACAGCTCCATTAGATAAAAGGCCCCACCAAAAAATCCTGCACAGATGCCTCCCTGCCTCCTCAGCTTCCTCAGCTTCCTCAGCCGAAGGTGTTTCTAGTGTGGTGAGCTAGAAAAGAGAGAACGCTCCCTTTTCATTTAATTTCTTCCTCTAGTTGACGTGGGCGCATTTCTCCTATTGCCCAGCATGCTTCCTCTTCCCATGGTGAGGGGGTTGTTTGTTTTTGTGGGCAGGCTGCCTTATTGAGGGCAGGGGGTAGAGTGAAAAGGAGGGAGGGCCTCCGTTCAAACAGATGATTAGAAAAAGTGGAGCTGGCGTCAATGTCGTAATAGCAAATCAAATGCCGACCAATAATACACCACCGGTGTGTTCACATTCCTTTGAAGAATACAGATGCAAACAGGGACAAATGGCAAAGTCCTTCAGCCGCCTGTGCTTCATGGTGTCTGAAGCCGCCACAGTCCTAATTAGTACCCAAACCGAGATTTCAGATCAGATGGTGAAATGATCGGCGCAAGAGACCTATGAACGTCTCAATCTCCTCAGATCTACAGCCAGACAACGTCCTGGTGAGGGAGAGATCCGGTCACCATGGGGATGAGACAGACTCTATTATCTGCTCAGTGGCTGTCTGGCACAAGGCATTGCTTGATGGAGGTATGGGCAGGCAGGCAGCAGGATAAGACATGTCCTCCTAAGGCAGGGGTGTCAAACTCAATTGCACAGGGGGCCAAAACTCAAAACACACTTAATGTCACGGGCCGAACAGTATAAACATTTATTTAACAGACTAAATATTTATGTTTTTTAACCTATAATATGAATCAAAATACAGGATATCATTCCAAAATAAATACATTTCAACTTAAAATATTTTGCTCTTCATAAAAAAATTCTGTCAATGCAATACATTCAAAATCTGTACATGCTGGAATATAACAAATCTGAAAATATAAATAAAAAATGTAATTTAAAGTTAAATCATAACAAAACATAACATTCCCTTTTCTTGTCCTATTTAGTCAGAGCCTGATACTTGGAGTCTTTTCTTTGCAACAAGTTCGTTTATGTTTGGGGTTAGCTTCTGTGTTGTGGAGATTCTCAGGATGGATTGTAGGTGTTCATCAGTGAGGCGGCTCCTGTGTGATGTTTTGTTAATTTTCATCACAGAGAACAGCTGCTCGCACAGATATGTGCTGCCAAACATGGACAGGATTCTAGCCGCATGTTGGCGGAGCTGCGGCATTGCTTCAGGAAGGAAGCGAGTGAACTGTGCTGGCCCCGCAGTGTCGTACTTTGCCTTTAGTGTCCCGTTACATTGCAGTTCTATCAGCTCCATCTGCATTTCTACTGGTGCGGTTTCCACGTCAACTGCAAATGGGTTGCGAAGCAGCTCGAAATTACTTTTCTGTGCCTCAAAGTCACTGAAGCGCCGTGCGAACTCAGTGCGCAGCGCGCTGAGTTTTTCAGCAAAGGTGGCATTTGGGAAAACTGTGGCACTTTCTTCGTTCAGTATTACTTGGCAACAGGGAAAGTGAGACAAGTTGCATTGGTGCATTTGTGTCTCCCATAAGCGCAGCTTCACTTGAAATGCCTTCACTGCATCATGCATATCAGTTATTATGTGCTCCCGTCCCTGGAGTTGAAGGTTTAAAGCGCTAAGATGCGACGTTATGTCAGCCAGGAACGCCAACTCACATTTCCACTTTTCATCCCGCAGAACTGTGCACTCTTTCCCCTTACTGTCCATGAACTGGCAGATTTCCCCTCGCAGCTCAAAGTGCCTTTTGAGAACTTTTCCCCGACTTAGCCACCGGACCTCCGTATGATATGGCATATCGCCAAACTCGCAATCTATTTCTCGCAGAAAAGACTGGAATTGGCGGTGATTTAAACCGTGGGCTCTGATAAAGTTGACGGTTTGTGTTACAGTGTTCATCACATGATCCATTTTTAGGACTTTAGCACTCAGCGATTCCTGGTGTATGATGCAGTGATATGCTGTCAACTCACCGGCACAGTTCTCCTCCCGCATCTTTGAGCGCATCCTTCCCACCAGTCCATTTTTTTCACCACACATCGCAGGTGCGCCATCTGTTGTAAGTCCAACAAGTTTTTCCCATGGCAGTCTCATGTCGGTTACACTTTGAACTACATTTCCAAAGATGTCTTCTCCTTTCGTTGTCCCATGCATCGATTTAATGTCCAGTATTTCCTCTGTTACGCACAGATTGGAATCCACTCCACGGATGAATATCGCCAGCTGTGCAGTGTCAGTCGCGTCAGTAGTTTCATCCACGGCAAGGGAGTATGCAACAAAATCTTTTGCTCTTTCAATTAACTGTGTTTTCAAATCAGTCGCCATCTCACAAACCCGATTAGCAACAGTGTTTCTGCTGAGGCTTACATTTGCGAACGCTCGCGTTTTATCTGGACAAACGACGTCGCACACTTTCATCATACAATTCTTCACGAATTCCCCCTCGGTAAACGGCCGTCCTGATTTTGCGATCTCTTCGGCCACAATGAAACTTGCTTTCACAGCAGCTTCACTTTGTGATTTTGCTTTGGTGAAAAACGTCTGCTGGGATGTCAAATTCTTCTTTAACTCCTCTACCTTTTGTAGCTTCTGTCCTGCGCTCAGGTTTTTTAACTTGTCCTCATGTTTTGTCTCATAGTGCCGTCGTAGGTTATACTCCTTCATTACAGCGACGTTACTCCCGCAAAGGAGACACACTGATTTACCTGCAATTTCAGTAAACATATACTCATTCTCCCACCGGCTTTGAAAGCTTCGGTTTTCAGAATCAATTTTTCTCTTGGCCATTGTTGGGGTCTAGCTTTGATTTGATATTAGCGTTGTAGGCTATAGGCTACATCAACAGACCGCGAACTTGAACCGCGGCTTGCCGTTGGCGGCAATTGCACTGCATCATGGGATTTGTAGTGTGTGTGTTATTGGGGCGTCATGTCACAGGGCCATTAAAAACAGATATATAAAATGATCACGCGGGCCGGATATAATTGTATGGCGGGCCGGATGTGGCCCGCGGGCCTTGAGTTTGACACATGTGTCCTAAGGCATCAGAGGCTGAGTTTGCCACCTATGATGTCATCTGATATGCCATGTGTGTCATTGTGTGTCTGTGTGCATGGCAATTCTGTCTTGTGTGTCTTTGGCAACACATGTTTTAAAGATGGATGTCCCTCAGTGTGTGTCTCAAAGCAGTGTGCAACTTTTTAACTTTTCAAATAACTTAAATATTGTAGTCTGTTCGTGAGCCTGTGGTGTTTTCTGAAATAGTTTTTTCAGTGATGTTGAGACACTTTCAGTTGTGTACCTTTTGCTATGTGAGACGACAGCATTGACCTTTTCTGGCAATAACAGGGACATCAAAGCAAAAATAATGAAGGAAATCATGAGAAACCAAAGAACCGTGAAGCTAAACGTGCCAAAGGCAACACTATCAAATCATGGTGAGACTAGTTTTTCTTTAGTTGCCATGGATATGTGTAATTTCAAGTGTCATCAAGATGAATCAAAAGTATTGTGGTTGGGAACACAATCAACTGGATGCAGGACTAATCTGCAATCACACTGCCTGCGTCGGCCGTCAGACGGTCCGGCGAAAACACAGGTTAATTTTAAATGGGGGTAGGGCATTTAGGCTGCAGTGAACAGTTGAGACCGACTTTTGGAGAGACGCAACCCAACGCCACACTGTGGTAGCCAATCATGTAACCGGCGATCCAACTTGTACGTCAGTTTTGAGGAGGTGTGAAAGTCTTGTACAGCAAACAGGAAACATCACTGCCTCTATTGCTGCTACAAGAGAGTTTTAAAACACTGTGAGGGTAAAAAACGAAATACACGCACTGAACTGCTCAGGACTTTGTGTAACCTGTCACAACAAAACACAATCCCTCCGTCTCTTTTCTTTCTTTCTTTCTCCATGAAATGAAGCTGCCTTCAAGTGCAGTCAGAAACGTCGAGATCTATAAACAATCTGACAGAAAACAGTAACTGTGAAATATAAAGTCTACTTGTGCTACATTAGGGGTAAAAGAACACAACAGGACGTCACACAAAAAGGTCAATTCATTGACACAACCCTACAACAAATCACCGGATTACTGTTTCCTGGTCTGAACTTGTCCTCTACAACTCAAGGAGAAAGGTTGCAGTTGTTGCCTTAAAGACCATATTATGCCTTAATTGAAGTTGTGATTTCTTTCTCTTTCTTTCTTGCAGGTATTCCTAATAACATTGGTCCAGTTAGTAAGTACAAGTTACCAAGGAACTATATGAATGCTTGATGCTTTGCTTTGCCTATTGTGCCACCCTTCACCATACAACCCTGACCTTGGTGCCAAGTGTTCATTTCTGATTCCAATCTTCTTTCGGAAGATCACTTAGCAACATACCTTGTTTTTTGGAAAGACAAGATAATCAATAGCTGGGGGCTATATTGTCATGATGTGGGCATATTAATTTACTTTATCCAGACTCAACTCAACCAGATAACACTTGCTTGGCTCTGCATGCAGAATGTCATTTTTTTTCTCTCTTCTCTCCCATGCATTATAAATAAATGGCATCTAGACTTTATTAAGGTGCCAAGACCTCTCTGGCAGTATAATGTCACAGGAGGTCATTTTAATATAAGCCGCAAGCGCCTGGGCTGGTATTATCTTGGTCAACCAGTAGCCCCTTAGGAGGGGGAGGAAGAAGAGAGGTGCCATGTCTCAAGTTACTGCTGCCTGGAAGGCAGTGTGATGCAGGAACCATAGAATTGTATTGAACAAGTCAAAGTGCATTCACAGCCTGGCTCAATTCTCTTTATCTTTTTTCTTATTGCCCTGTTCTAAGTTAGAATCCTCTGTTCCCGGGGCAGCAGATTGATTTGCAAATTGCCCCCTCCCTGTCAAATCCTGGACCCACATAGACTTGCTGAGTGTTACAGAGACATGCACCTTTATGATAAATTGGCCCCAATGATCATCTTAAAATGTGTATGTAAATGGTTATGAAGACAGCAAAGTGTAATTTTGTCTATGCTGTAACTGCAATATTGTTGGCTCTGATGCTTCATGCTAACTGTTAAGCATGTACTGGTAGGAGTGATGAAGTCCATTATCTTCATCCAAAGTAGTACAGCTGACCCTTAGTAGTAAGACGTTACTGACTTGCATACAATTGTCTGTAGATTTAGATATATATATCTAAATAAAGAAGAAGATATATAAGTCAATATACTTTTGGGTTATACTGTGTTACCTATACTGCATACAGCCTTGCTAGATCCACATAATTTAAAATGAATAACCATTGAGCTTAATGGAATAGTTTGCCACTCTGAAGAATTTGCTTATTACCTTTCTTGTCGAGAGAACAACTATCATAGTCCATCAAATATGAAGCTGAAACCAGGCGACAGTTAGCTTAGCTTATTTTGGCACGAAGACTTAAAGCAGGAGGATTTGCTAGCCTGGCTCTGTTCAAAGGTAACAGACATCCATAAGAGTGGTGTCAATCTTCTCCTTCTAACTAATTACAAAATTGAAAATTCTCCAAATGTTGAACTATTTTTAAGCTCTAAGTGCTGATTCTCACTATAATGCTAGTGGCTTACTTTCATTCAATATCTAGTTAATGCGCAAGTGTTAGCGAGCAAAGTTATATGCACCAAGGGACACATGGATGACACATTCAGACTTGTTTTCATCATTTAAGGGCTAAGATGATCACTGGGCAAGTGTCCCAAAACATGCTGTGTGAGACACAGGGTGAAAACAGATTGTTCCCAGGTGGTTTTTAATCAGGCTTTAGAGTGAAAGTGAACACTGGTTGCAAAGTCTGATGCTATGTCATGAGTCAGAAATGGACATGTGGCCAAGAAGACCAAACCACCCCTCTCCTAATCTTCCACTGCTTGCCTCCTCCCCTTTCAACTTTAGAAAGTATGCTTCCACTCCATGCATGGCCTGACAGTAGCGTAATGTGTGTGTGTGTGTGGTGTGTGTGTGCATGTTCTTCATACATACTGTATATGCATACATATTCACTTCAGTCCTCTTTGTCCCATCCAAATGCCAGGCCAGACTATGTCCAAAGGCTGTCCTCAAATCCTTCCCGGGGAGAGTGTGAATGCTGATAAGTGTGTGAGTGTGTGTTTGCGGAGGGGGGTTATGTAGAGAGGACACTCTGACAAACCAAAGTCTTCACTTCTCATCCAGATTGGCCCACGGCGATTTAAAGTTCTTGCGAATGGCTGTCCTGTCACAGCAGCCTCCCAGAGAACTGGCATAACCCAAAAAAATACACAGTCTGAGGAAGTTGAAGCTGTTTTCAGTGAAAACACAAAGCAATGTTATGTCTCGTTATTAATAAAGTAAGAATAGAGTGGACAAAAAAAAGTTAGGAGTAACCTTGAAGTTGTAAAATGGACTTGAAGCAAAGCTATTGTGAAAACAGAAAGAAAGCACAGCACTTTTCATGTTGCTGTTTGAAGGTAATTGAATTTCTTATTGACTTTTCTCAATTCTATTTTAAGTTTATTAAGCCAGGCAGAATTGGCTAATGCGGACCATTAAAGGGAAATTAATATTTTAAAAAACAATTCTGGCTCTGCAAGATTGCATTTCATTATGGGTACGGCATTGATTAAAGTCCGTCACCACTCATTTAGCTCGCCTTACCTGAATATTCCCCATAACAAAATAATTAATGGAAGCCAGATGTGTATTTCATCCAATCAATTGCCAACGCAGAATAATTAAAAATGAATTTACTTAACCAATTAGAGGTTGTAGATCCGGACAGTGTGGTTTGGTCATGTGTGTTTTCTTTTTTTCTCAGATGATACGTATACGTTGTGTTGTTGTCATAGATTAATTGCTCATGTCCTCGAGAGTCAGTTTTGTGTTTGTGAGCAACCAGCTTCACTGCTAAACGCTTAACACAGGATCTAAATTCAGATAAAAACAAGGGATTTGACAATGTAAAAGATATGCGTTTGAGCAGCGATGTGGTGTGGCCTTTTTCTCTTTATTTGTTAATCTATCATTTTTAAAGAACCTCTCATCGTGTGACTCAAGTGACTTTAACCCACTGGAGATGTCGCAATCATCACTGATGCCAGAATCCCACAGCAGGATCCATTGCAAAACGTTTTTTAGGGAGATGAAAATGAATGAAAGAAGGGGATTAGACAGGAGATACTGCATGATTGTCTTTTGTTCGTGCAGTTTTGAAATCAACGACGGGTATTGTTAGGGGGGCTTGGTGTGTAGACATGCCAAGCTCAAAGCTTAATTCTAGTAAAAAATAAAAAGACATTTGAAACAAATATTCCATGTGAAAAAGGCATTTCTACAATGATTCAACCTGAACATCAGTCTTGTATTTGATACACATAGAGTTAGGGCAATGGGCTTCTTGCCAAGACACCACTGGATGTTAATTACTCAAGATTGCATGATTCATGGAGTCAATAGCAAAGGACAGAAAGATCAAGTGAAGAGATGAAGGGGCATGATGGGGAAACTTATCCGTATTCCTCCCTTTGCTTGAGTCCTCTCCATTTCCAACCGCAAAGTATTTCCCTGACACGGAAATACGGACTTGTATGTAATCATGAGGTTATACTACCCACAGCAGTCCGTCATTCCAAGTCCCAACACCTGCTATTATTTATTCATTGTTATTCCTTCACCAGAAATACACTGTAATTAGATATTGATTACATAGTCGATGTGATGAATTAAACAGAATGCCCCATAACTTCTTAATTTGCTATACATAGTTTAGACTCGCTTGCATTAATCATGACTTAAGTACCAAGTTTAAGAGCGTTTAATCCTTTTTCTTCCGTTTTTCACTCATCATTGCCATTGCCATAAACATATACACACATACACAGCAAGCCCATATAAGTCACACAAATTGCATACAACGTCTCTCCTAAATGGGTCTTTGGATGCATTCTCTTTGCCCGTCCATGTCAGCCCTGCCCCATTGTATTTGCTGTTTCCTGATTTACTGATTTGAGTCATGCTGGACATGTCCGTGTCTCCAGTTGTGTGTGTACACTACCACGTAGTCCCCACCCCAACCCTCTAGATTATCTGTAAGGTGTATCACACAAGTGCACATGAATAACTCCTGGTTTCTCTCAATTGCACGCAGTTCGGCCGAATGTGTCATCGCTAGGTGTCGCTAACCGAAAAGAAGGTAGGCATCTAAGAATATGCAACGACTATGTTTTTTTTTACAGATTCATTTATCTCGGGGTGTTTGCATAGAAGCAAAATAAATGACTCTTTGGTAGATTTTTGTGGGTAGTCTCTTCCCCCGTTTCCAATCTTGGTTATTTTCCTGACAAACCAAAACAAAATCATCCTCAGCCTGCTTGTCTCGCTCCTGATAAAGGGTTTGGGCTCCTTCCGCGGAGGCTTGAGCATTCACAGGGCACCCATGTAGCAACATGCTGCAGTGGCGTACATTATCCTCTCAATGTGTACATTCATACATACACACTCGATTTTAATTAGGCACAGAGCTTCCAGGGATTCTCGGTCCCTTCTTAGCATATCAGGAAGAAAAGCAGGAGAGGTTTCGTGGCGTTTCTTATGCAGATTGATGCTAGACTCATCTCAGCTTAATCCATCGTGCAGATGTGATGTGCAGCCACCTCGCAAACAACTAGCACACAACCACTCAGCTCTGTGTTTCCATGACCGCGGCCAAGCGCACACAGTGTTTGTGTCAGGGCTTATGTCAAACCCAGTACAATGGCAGAGGCTGGACCTATTATTTCTTTTTCCCACTGTTTGTTTTATGACCGGAAAGGAATCGAGGGATTGATGTGCTCACAGCTAGCCAGTTCCCCTGCCCATGCTCTTGTGCACAAATTTATAGAGTGAAAATTCTTGGCTGGCCTCCACCGAGGTGGAGAGTAGTTTGTCAGGGGATAGTTTCTGTCTGGGGAAACATACACAGAGGCTTTTGAATTATACAAAGCACTTGTTAATGAAATGAAGCATAAAAGAGGGACCATAATATTTGAATTGTTCGGTATCTAAGGCATTTGTAACAGATGCTGCTACATGCAGCCAACTTCACTTGGCAATGTCATTCCTTATTTCCCAATGCCATCATTCATCATTATTGCGTATGTTTCTTACTTTTTTCACAGTTACATTTATTATCAAGCATGATGCTCAGTATTTTTAAATTTCTGACATTACGTTTTATGTTTAATTGCAATATCATGTTTTTTTTATTTTGTTTGTTTCTTTTAATTTGTCTAGTAGCTCCTCAGGTTGCGTTGTCCACAGCCACTTCTGTCCACGTTGCAAACAGCAAGCGAGGTAGGAGCTGGAATTCATACGTTGCCCCCCAGATGACACCCAAGCCTTCTTACTGTATGAACTCATGTTTCTGCTTAACTGTAAGCCCCCTAACCCTTGCAGTACTAACCCAATGTTAGAGCACTACGTGTATATATATCTCCAGCTCAGTTCTGGACTGATGGGCCCATTGAGGATCCATTCATCTATGGAATTGTTTCTAAACACTATAAAAGTCCCTTGGAATCATATCTTTTTCAGTGCAAATAAAGTGGGTGCTTTAGACTACAACTATTTTTGGGGAATGTGTTTCGGAGACTCAAGACTTTTTTTTTCCCCGTGCGTGCATGATTTATGACTTTAGCCTATTTCTGGAAAGGAGATTTTTTTCTTTTTCTTTTGTGAGAGTGAGTCATTTAATGTAGAAGACATAGCTTACCCTCGGACAAGACTTTCTGCTTTAGGTGAAAGGTAGAGTGGACTAGACTTGCTGCTCCTTCATTTCCAAGTCTTGTCAGGTTGTTAGCAGCCAGGCAGAGAGACCTGCCCTCAATACAGATCCTTAATAACCACAATCCCTTGGACGAAAGCCCCATCCACCACCCCCTATTCTGGATCCGTGGGCTTTCTGCCCAAGCGGCTGCCAGTGAGGCTTAAGGGTCACATCTGTCTACGCTGTGACACGTGGTGTCAGTGGTCACTCCTTGTGGCAGACTTATTGTCAGTCAGTGAGCCGGGGCTGCACCCCTCCCATCCTGCACCCCTTAGGCCAGGGCTGCCAGTGAGGATCACATACTGCTGCATGGGTTTTCACAGTTTAGCTACAACTCCATATATCTAATTTAGCATGCGGTGACACATTCTCTAGCAGTGCAACTCAGCATACGCTCACTTGCCATATCGACTGCTTTTAAAGACAGAATAAGTTAAGTTGTAATAATATTGCCTCTAAAAACAACTATGAAGCTAACTTGGAAATATGTGTTGGATCAATCTTTCTGAAACTGTTTTTGTACCCCTTTGAAATATGTTTTAGTCAAATATCCCCTGAGCAGCACAAAACATTTTTGGTAGAAAAGAAGTCGGTAACACTTGACAGTATCGACATAACCATGACATGACACTGTAATAACTATGACATGACACTATCATGAATGTGTCATAAACTTTATAAACAGTCATAAACGTTTATGACTTCTGTCATTAGTTGTCATTTGGTTTTGTCAAAACAAGTTGACATTGTTTGGGTTGTCTTGATTATGACCAGACCATGATCAGGTCTCTAACCTTGCACATCTAATTATAATAATCATTATGTCAACATGTCATGAATGCAAAAAGAGATGGAGTTTCGGTTTATGTCAAGTTGTCATGACAAAGACATCCTCTGGTAATGTCATCCTGTTTAATGTCAAGTTTTCATGACAAATACATCCCAAACTAATTTAATGTCAACTTGTCATTGACCAAGATAACCCAAACAACACTTGTCGTGGCAAAAACCGAATTACACTTAATGACAGAAGTCATGAATGTTTATGACTTGTTTATAAGGTTTATGACACGTTCATGACAATGTCATGTCAGAGTTATGACAGTTTCATCATAGTTTCATCCCTTTACCATATTGACCATGCCATTTGAGACATCAATTAGATGATAGTTTCAAAAGATCCCAATACCATTCCTTGAGTTGCAAGAATCCATTTCATTCATGGTTTGACCTGCTTCATGCTGTGTGGTGTTCCTGATGTGACCGTGTTTCTATGTCATGATTTTGGAGCCTTCCTTGCCTCGTGTTGTGGTGTGCTTGAAGTGATGTGACCACTTAGGGTCTTATAACGCTGTGCTTTTAAATGTGATGTCTTCTAACTCTGGCTGTGCCCATGTCAGACTAATCACCCTCCTTGTCATTACTTTCCCAAGATCTCTCACACAACACAGTCTCCATTTTTTAACCTGCATGCCGTGGTGCTTCTCTCAAATTCTTGCTAACCCCACCGCCGTAGCACTCGCAGCAACAGCAGCATTGCCAACACTCCCTTCCGTCTCTCTCTCTCTCTCTCTTTCGTTCTTTCTTTTTCTTTCTTTCTCCCTTCTCTTCCTTTCACACTCTCTTTGCAAGACTGTGAATGCTTCGGCCACTCCAACCGATGCAGCTACATCGAGCTGCTAAACACCGTCATTTGCGTGAGCTGTAAGCACAACACTAGGGGCCAGCACTGCCAGCTATGCAAGCTGGGCTACTACCGCAATACCTCAGCAGAACTGGACGATGAAAATGTGTGCATAGGTTAGTCCCCCACCGGCCCCTTTCACTGCCACCCTGCTTTCACACAAACACTGTCCTTGCCCCACCTCCTGTCTTTGACTTGACATCAGAGAAAGTGTCATCTTTCATCTCTCACTGCTCCCTCATTTGTCCACACTCCTGCCTCCATGTTTTTCACTGGCCCCCACATCTTCCTGTGTCGCTTTTTCTGCTCTTGCACAATGGTGGGGGGTTTTATGGAGGACGCTGGTCATTCAGGTTTAGTCAGAAACACACTATCGTGATGCTTGATTTTCAGTCATTCCTTTCGGACATGCTTTTTTAATAACCGCAGACTGATTTGGGATTCATTCAGTATTAGGGGGGTAGCTAGCTGCTAGCTTGATGTAGTATGTTACAGTTGGTTTGTAGCTGCTAGCTTGGATTTATTAATATAGCGTGCTGCAGTATGTTTGTAGCTGCTAGTTTGTAGTTAAGGGCATGCAGTGAGCTAGTATTAAAGCTAGAATGATCTGATTTGCAGATACATAAGAATAGAGCATGTGCACAAACTAAATGAAACACCTAAACTCATTTCTGTATGTAAAACATGAAGCTAAAGCCAGGAACCTTACTGTATATATATATATATATATATATATATATATATATATATATATATATATATATATATATATATATATATATATATGTTTAATTTGTACTAAACTGAACTGTAAAAGCGTGTTTCCAGTCTTTCTGCTATAATTTCCCAAAATGTCATCCTAAGTAACTAACTAACTTATATAATTTGCGAACAATGGACATGCATTTATACTATTAAGCTTGTAAGCTTGTAAGCCTGTTTGATCAAAAACGACAAAACATTACAGCCTAATAGTATTAAGTTATGTTACTAGTATGTTATCACTTGCCTGTGAAGACAGTGTCACCTTTGTAGCTGTGACGTCAAAGTTAAAAGGCCATTTTCATCTGGTGTGTTGTCCATGACCTCTATGCAGGCATTCATACACTGCATCATCTGTTTTTCTTACTTGTAAAAATGTGTGAAAATTGCATTTCACATAGTTCATATGGCCATAGTTTGGTTCCCTATTGGATTCTTTAGTTAACATGTGAAGTGTGAGTTCTTAGTGCCAGGTGCATTTGTGAGTCCTGAGGGGGGAGGCTGACAAGCAACAAGAGTTCTGAGAGAAATGTCGCAGGGAAGTTACACCGCCAGTCAGAGGTGCCACGCAAGTGCACATGTCATATACATGAAATGGCCTCAAGAGTAGCAGCTGAAACCTGTCACAAGGCATTAAGAGTCACCGAGGTGTTACCTTGTGCCAAAGTCGCTGTCACCCTGCCTCTCTCTCGCTGACCCCCCCTATTTTGTCACATGGCGTCACCTCTATCCTCTTGCTTGACCCCCCGGAGGCAACTCGGGTGCAGCCACGTGCAGCAAGCACAGCCACAGAAGGTGCGATGTGATGGTCAGGGACTGTCAAAATAGGTGTCACTTTGACTGGAGAGTGCTGTGGAAAGCTGGAAGGTCAGTTGAGTGTAGAACACCAGAGACTTGACAGGTTGTTTTTTTATAGAAAATGTTTTTTTTAAGTATATTCTAAATCTAATTGTGGCTAATGGCAATTCTCTTCTGTCAATGGCAAATGGTAATTTTAAGATTTACATCCATTTGAAAATAAGAGAATTAAAGAACATATTACAACAATGCCCATTTCAATGCGCTGTACTCTCATTCTTCTAAAACCCTAACATTCACTCTTTGTCTATGTTTCTTGCCATTATCCTTCTGAAACCTGCTCATCACATTTCCTGTCTCCTCTTTCCATCTTTTCCTATCTAAACCTGTATGAATGAATCAAACTTTAGAAAAGCATGTGCAGATTAGCCCACTTTGCTCATCTTAAATCAAAGCTACTGATAATTGTTTTGCATATTTGCTCATTGCATGTTGTATAGCTAAATAACAGTAAAATGATTTCTAATCTTGCAAATATGCTGTAATTAATATAAAGTGTTCATGCATCTAGCATAAGTCATTCTTTTATCATTCTGTCTCCATTACAGTTGAAATGGTAGCATTTTTTTCTGTATGAGTCTTTAAATCTATTCTCTTTTCTTACTAGTTAAAAATGTTAAAGCGCCTTGTTGTGATAGTTGAGCTTATATTTGAGTTTGAGGAATGTGGTCAGCGCTGTGAAAATCCTAGACGTGTGCCGGGAAGTGAAAGCACCACCCTGTTTCCAGCCTGTGTGTGTATGTGTGTGTCTTGTTTTTCCAGAGTGTAATTGTAATCCCTTTGGCTCAGTCAGTGATCGCTGTAATGGCACAGGATTGTGTATATGTAAGGAGGGCACTACAGGGCCTAAGTGTCAGCAGTGTCTACCCGGCTATTTGTGGGACGATGGCTGCAAATGTAAGTAAAACCACAATCCTCCCCACGCAGCTTCCGACTGTTCTCCCCCATCAGCTCTGTCTTTCTCTGCTATCTCTCTCTGATTTCTTCTCTCTCTCTGTGATTCCTGAGCTTTGGCTGGAAGAACATGCTGCCCATGCTTAGGACTGCCCACCTGCCTTGACAAATACAGACCTAACCCATAACATGAGCTAACTCAATATAATAAGCCATTTGATTCACTAACTGAAGCTGCATTTCACACTTGCTGCGGCTGGGTTAACAATCTATACATCAGTAGGTGCCTTATATGGCTCAAATAGTGAAAATGCAATGGCATGGCATGGTGCATGTTGCTTGGTAACTCAGTTATCCAGCCATGTCGCACACCAACAAAACAACAGCTGAGTCAATATTGACTGCTTGACAGGCTGCCTGGGATCTGTTTGAGTAGCCATCAACCCCTTGCCAGTCCACAACAGGACAATGTCATCCAACACTAACATTTTTCAAACAAGAATGCAGGTCATTTTGAGTTCCAGCCCATTTATTACTGTCTACTGTTTAAATTCCCCCCAGCAATTTTGCAATGCATGCCCTGTGTAGTCATTTGTTTTCAAATGTCACCAATTTTTCATTGTTCCTCTCAAGTCAAACTTCGGTGACAAACGTACAGGAGGCAGCCATAATAAAGCCCACACCTCATGAGCAGGGATTCTAACATCTTCTAACATGACGGTGTAAAGACGGAACTTTGAGATACAAAATTACCATTGCAAACACTGTTTATGCTGCATATGTTTGACTAATGCACTTTCAGTATGGCAACAGATGATCTGGCCCTTTTTGGACCAATCTCACTTGTCTTGTGCTGGTTGAAAAACTCACATAGCTTATTGTCAGACCAGCTGATAATTGCTGCTAATGAGCATTTGACCAACCATGACCCATCTTTGTGTCACTGTTTGTAACTGTGATTAAATTATGTCAGATTTATAGACCTTTTCCACGAGGTGGTGGCATCTATTTGTCTTCCTCCTGTAGCACAACATTAATCTCTGTCCTGGCCAACAAGGCGTCCTAAATAAGGCGCCTCAACATCGTAAGGTGACATGATTTTGGAGGATTCATTTCTATTGTTGGCCTCTTCTTCTTCCTGTGGATGTAAGGGGATAGCCAGTGTAATAATGTCATGAAGAATTTTAGCAATTGGTGAAAGGTTTTATCTGCTTTGTATGAAGTATTCATCCAATCACAGAGGCTAAAATATTTTCTAATCCAATCAGAGGTATGTGAATGGGACCAGCCATATGAAAACTCAGGCACAGCAGCATAACCCATCGCGAAAAGATAAATCACAGCTTAATCTGTTTTGTGATGATTACTCAAACAGAAATATAGGTATTGAAGGAAGAATGTGAAGTAGAGGAACTACTTGACCATTTGCACAAACATTTGTTATATTTTTTTCATTACATTTTGTTAAACCTGCAACAGTTTTTGTATGAATATTGAAAAAAAGGCTTGCATAATTTAGCTGGAATATTTTTCAATGTTAAAAATACCATACCACATTATTTGAGAGTGTGGTACTCAGGAAGGCCAGACAGATATCTGTGGATGACTCTCACCCACTAAACTCTGAGATTGAGTTGCTCCCGTCTGGCCTTCAATTCAGGGTCCCGAGGGCGAGCCGGAAAATGTATAAGAGGTCCTTTGTTCCCAATGCCGTAGCGGCACTGAATACAAAATGACTGCACTATAAAAGAAAAGGTATTTTAGAATATATTATCTTGTAGGCTGTATCCTACCTCCTCTCCACCTGCTGTTGTTTCTGCCCATTGCACAATTGTTGTTTTATGTTTAATGATGTGTAGTATTAGTGGGCTGTATGTTTAATGTTGGTAACATCCAATGTCATGGTTGTGTTTTAATGTTTTAGAGAAGCCAAAGGCAAATTTCCACCTATCTTATACAGTTTGTAGTGAATATAATGTTATGTATAATGTGAATAACAACTGATGAGCTATGGATCTGAATTGGTAAGTCCCTCAAACTAAGTCAGTCCCTCAAACTAATAGAGCTAAAAGGTTTTTTAGTAAACTTCTATTTGCTAGTGTCAAACAGTGCAAGGAGAAATCCATCATCTAAAAGGCAAAGATACCAGAGTTTTCTGCTCTGACAGTAGCCACAATCAACCACAATGCACTAAAGGATGCAGTATATGCAGCTTGAAACTTTGGCCTTTTTTAGTCGGCAACATGTAAATAAAAGTGCTTTTAAAGTCTGATTTAAATTCAGTGTCAGATGAATAATCCGTTTATTTTCACAGGACCTGACATAGATGCATGTTCATTAAAATGGACTGTTTTTGACTAATATATTCAGCGTGTATCGTGTGAATACACACTGTCAGCACACATATCTGTTTCTACACAAAAGGTCAAGTTGAAGGCATAGGTTGGTCTGGCTCACATCACCTGCCATATGTGTGTGTCATATGTCTGTCATGAATACATATGCCGACTCACTAATCAGTAAATACTGACAATGGTGAGCTGTACAACAGCAGTTATTTATATCAGGTTCACAAGTAATAAGTAAAACAAAACAAAAAAAAAGAAAGTGAAAAGAAAAAAATATTTTCACACAGTGCCGAGTCAAACAGATGGGAAGTGACATACAGCGAGACAGAGCACACAATGGATCAGTAGTTTTATTTCTCAGATTATTTACGAAGCAGTGATTAGACAATCAAACACACATTATTGTGGGAAGTGTTTGAATGTTGTCAAAACATGTACGGCTTAAACTTTCACTCTTCCTACAATAAAACTCTTTACTGCAACACTTGAAAATGAAAAATAAAATGTAGCTATCCATTTTATTTACATGAAAGATATGTGTTCTTTTGGGATTGAAATAAAGTGTATTCCCTAGTAGGCCTAATTTCCTCAATTTCTTTTCATTTAGCACGTTTTACTACATTTTACAGAATGCCTTTCATGGAAAGAAAGGTGTTCTCTGTGCATGTGCAGTAATAGTAATAGCAATATTAGGAAGAATAAAGAAGAACAATGGTGTGGTCTTATATTTGGCCCAGGTGAAAAGTCTCAACAAACATGAAAGCCCTAACTGCACTGCATTCTGGTCTACTGAGGCCATGGAGGAGAAATTAATATTTCTGCCTCGTCTATGGATTTTCCATGTACTGTTTTAGTTGTTAAAATAAATCCCAAACTGCTCTGGCAATAATTTAAAGGTCCATGTCATGTTTTTTTTAACGTAAATATGTTTTCCCCCAGCCTGCCTATGGTCCCCCAGTGGCTAGAAATGGTGATAGGTGTAAACCGAGCCCTGGGTGTCCTGCTCTGCCTTTGGGAAAATGAAAGCTCAGCCGATCTGGAATCGTGCTCCTTATGAGGTCATATGGGGCAAGGTTACCTCCCCTTTCTCTGCTTTGCCCACCCAGAGAATTTTGCCCACCCATGAGAGAGAGACATCATGGCTTTCAAATGAGCAAAGTGGCAGTTGGTCAAGGCCACCCCCAGCCTCCACCTTGCCCCCTCTCTCTTTCTCAAAAGCTACAGACTCAGAAATGGCACATACTAAGGAAAGCTCATTGTGGGACTGGCTCTAGTGGTTGTAATTCTGCACCAAGGCTGAATTTTGGGAAAGAGACTTCAGATATGGTATTAGGGGACCACTAAGGTCTATATAAAAGCATCCAAAGAGCCCTATGTCATGGGACCTTTAAAAAGACAGTTTTCCATGAAAATTTGAAAAATAACTGGGTCCAACCACATCTGTTGAATTTGTACTCATATTGGCTGCACAAAATGTGTTATACAAAAAATATAAAAATGGGAAACCCCTGAAACAATGCCTGCCCATGAACTGCTAATGCCTTGACTGAAATAGATTGAAAACTTTTCCGTCTTGAGCCATCCTTGCTTCCCTGCTGCAGTATTTATGTGCATGGTCAAAACTATATCTGCATGCAGACTGAAGAATGCAATTAAAAGTCAAATCTCTCGTCAAACACATCACAGTCCCAGACAAGCACACCTAGTTCATCGGCCCCCTCTCTAAATATTATCACTCATATCAAAAGCAAACGCTACAAATCTTTTCATTTACTGCCTGTGCTGGCTCTGTTTACTTGTCGAGAAATTGTTAATGTGGAAGATTAAAGAGAGATAAAGGTGCCTAGCTCTCAGAAGAATTCATCCTACCCCAACTGAGTTTTCAGACTTTCAACACAATCATTTTACTCATAGAATACCCATTTTCAGTGTATTAAAACATAATGCCGTATATCTGCTACCTCCAGTTTTGCTATCCCCTTCACAGTATTAGTACCTTTAATCTTAACCCTGTTATACATCTATGATAAATGTCCTGCTGATCTATATCTCTGTTTCATTTTGAACTTTAGCATTGCATAATTAGCAGCAAATAGAGCGCTTTGCCTGCAGGGGTTGGCAATTACCTGAATGTTACTTTGTCAACCGAACATGCTATGCAGTGTTGAGCATCATGCATAATTCAAAAGTAAGTGTTTGCCTTAAAATGAAGATTCACTCCCTTTATATTTAAACACAATACACATCAAGCTTGCAAGGGTTGCTTCCCCTAATTGGAAACAATCTAAATGACCCATGCCTTTAAAACTATCTCTCTGTCTTTCCATTTCTAAAAGAAATAGACAATTTTCCCCACTTCATATTTTGTTGTATTTGGCCTAAGCCTACTTTCTAGAAGACAGTGCACCAGTTCTAAATCAAGGCTAAATGCCACCTGAGGGGAATATCCATGCAGCTGAAGTTAGCAGTCAGCCATTCCTATAGACTGTTAATATTAATGGACAGAGCATCCGGTTCGGTAAAGTAACTTAAACCTGCATTCTATCTGAATTCCAGCAGGGGGCGACACCTGTGGTCGGTTTCTGTAGAAGTCCATGAGAAAATGACCCACTTCTCACTTGATTTATTACCTCAGTAAACTCATTACTCATGAAAATCATAATGAGTTTATGGTCTCCATCGCTAGTTTTAAGTCTTGCGCAACAATGAATGATCATTTTTTGAATCATGGTCCCGTTGATTTTAAAATCAGCGATAAAGCGGGGGTGTTAGGGCGTGGCTATGATATGACTGCCACTGAAAGTGTGTAACGTAACGTAGAGTGTAAGGGCTCCTCCCTCTCGTCTAAAATTGTCACATCCCCAACCAGGATGGCTACACCCTTAACGGCAAACTCTACAACTCATAGCAGATCTCCACAAACCAATGGGTGACGTCACACATGCTCTGTCCACTAAAATACAGTCTATGGCAATTAAACATAGCTATTGTTAGCCAAAATACATTTCTAAAACCAACTCAACTCATACTCTCTATGGTAGGCGCTGCATTTATCTGACACTGAAGTCATATTGTTTTGTTGTCGCTTTTAGCGACTTTAAAGTTAGAAATCATTACATCATACATTGAAAATCAAAATGCATACAGGTTGACAGGATGGTCTGAAATGCTTTGCACGGGTTTTCGCTGTAAATGTGAGATGTTTGATTCACACATGTCGCGTCTTCGCGTTACTATGGAACCCACACAACTTTGAGGCAAGGCCCACCATTCAATAGCATTCACACGCTATGATTGGCCAGGTGTCCATGCTTACGCAAGGTAATGTAACCCAATTTGTTCAGGTCCTATCCCCTGACAAATCTGCTGTCTTAACCATGCTTTGTAGGGCGGGACTTACCTAGAAGTTATGTGGGATCCATAATAACACCTCGTCTTCATTTTAGAAACAAAGAAATGAATATGGCGACATACGTGTGTTACATCAACCTGTTCTCACTCCCTGTTGGTCAGTGGCTCTCAGTGTCACTTACTGTTTGAGTCTGTGAGTCTGGATACTGGGACTGCTGTGATTTATTGAAGTTGCGTGAAACTCCGGTGATTGGTCAAAATTGCGAGTCCCACCGAATTCACAGTGATTGGTTGAATTTGCGTGAATTGTTGCAATCGCAAATTCCTCAAGGGACTGAATACTGTGCAATTCTAATGACATGGTGTTGTCACAAAGCTCTTTTTGTGTCACATCTCCTTTATTGTGAGGTGCAGGAGAAGGCTGCACATTGTAAAGCTGACATCATTTGGCTTCTCTTGTCAAACTAGCATAGCTTGAGCAATAGCTTCTTGGTCCCTTAGCTCTAGCCTGTCGCACATGGTTGGCCTTGTGCTGGTGTGCTTACACAATAATGCCTTGCACAACATTTCATTTGTTTTGCTATGCATTTAGAGCACAGAAGGAATACAAATCACCTTGAACATCTTCAGTAGTAAATGTTAGCATGAAAGCAAGGAGAGATAAGATGGACAAGATGAAAGGTCAGTGTCTAATTAATATAGTCTCTCCCCTGTACTGATCATATCAAGGCCTCTTGGGGAAAAAAAACGTCTTTAATTAATACATTGCTTGTCCTTGTCATCTTAAAGGACACTTTTCTATTACCAAGTTTAGCTACATCATGAGGAGAAAACCAAGAGAATAATAGCTTTCCAAGTTGGAGAAAAAAAAGACAAAGATAGAGTTCAAATGTCTTATTTGGATCTTGTTGTGTATGGTAATTGTTGAGCTGTGGCCTGAAGCAAAAACTTACTGAGCCTGTTTGGCTCAGTAAGTTTTTGTTTTTAAGTAAGCAGCTCCCTTATTTTCTCAAAAAAGTCATGGTACAAATGGGATTCGTAGAGTCAATGTTTCTTAACAAGCCTCCCATGAAAGCCTTATTTGACTATTCCTGGGAGACAGCATGCTTCCAATCCTGAGTATTAGAAGGGAGATATTTGTTATTGTGATATTGATGTCCCATAGAGTGCATAGATTGCTCACCACATTGTTTTCCATTCCCATAAAGGACTGAAATGGGCAGAAGTGGCACCTCTGTTTATCACTGTTTATTTGTCTCTGTTGGTTTATTAGTTTGTGCGGCGCAGCTTTGTTTGCCTCCAGCTTGCTTGACAGCTTGCCTCCACTGGGAATAGAGTGGCCTCGGTGTCCCAGCTCTAAATATACACCAATTTTCACCTGACGTTCAGTTTGTCTAAAGACACTGTTGTTTGGGGGAGAGCCTGTCAGCCTTTGAGGATTTCTGTGCAGTAACATCGCTGATGGGACAGGGCTTTAATCAACTTTGTTATTAGATAAATGGAAATTATTAAAAGGAAATTTCCTCACACTACAGACAAAATGATTATGTTTACATTAAAAGAGATGATCTTTCTTTTTTTGTGCCTTTTAAACGTGCCATGATGTTCAATTGCAGCTCATATTATTCAACACAGTCTCACGGCAGTTCGTTATTTCTAATCTATTGATTTGTGTACTCGGACACGATTTTCTCATTTTTTTTGTGTTGCTGCGTAATGTATTCATGCTGGTCACTACGTCATGGCACGCATCAATTTTGGAAAAGAAGAACGGGGAAACAACACGCCACACGCCGGGAAATGAGAATGGAGAAAGGACACACCACATGCGGGACACGATCCCTGGTCTCCGGGGTGAAAGTCCTGTGTTGTTGGACCCATCCACCACCCCAACCAACCTCCCTACGCAGATTTTCTGCATTTAATAATACTCGCTACTGTATTTGGGCTGTGACCATGAAGAATGCTTCCTATTTAATTACATTACTTGAAAAATTGTCCTCACCAACACGAAAAAAAACAAGAAAAACGTGTCATTGTACAGTGTTCCATAGATTAAATAACGTGACCATGTCACGAACTGCCGTGAGACTGAATTGTATTATTAGAGATGTGAAATTGTGGAGATTTATTTTGTAAATGAGAAAAAATCAGCACACTATGGAAATGTGAAAATCTTTTCTAACATTAAACTAGGATACTAGATGTGATTTAAACCCAGAATGTGCATATGTTTGATGTATTAAAATTATCGTGATGGCACTAGTTTTTCAGTGTAGAAAAATGACACAAACCTTAAAAATATGTTTTTTGACAGTTGAAAATGTCTATACATGGTGGCTTAAACATGTGTGCTTATACCAACAGATTTATACTAACAATACTAACCTGTTATCGTTTAATTGTATCTGATGTAATTAAGATGCATGCACTGCAGAGGTTAGATTAAAGAATAATATATAATTCATAGCTGAGATGTTT